>CAUYRT010073530.1:0-15182 GCA_963574885.1 Lepilemur ruficaudatus
ATACTCCTTCATCATTTCTGGGTTCTCCCCCACCTTCCCTATCCTTTAGTTTGGATAATTCTTTATTTTCTTTTTAAGAGACAAAAGTCTCACTATGTCGCCCGGGCTGGATTCTTGGGCTCAAGTGATCCTCCCGCCTCAGTCTCCTAAGTAGCTAGAACTACATGCATGTGTGACTGCGCTCAGCTTCTGGATAATTCCTACTCTTCTTTTCAGGCTCAATTAGATGCTACTTTCCCCAGGAAACTTCTGTGGTATTTATCACACTATAATATAATTAATTGCATCCCATTCCTGACTGTAAAGCCTATGAGAGCAGTTTGCCTTAATCAGAGTCTTATCCCTAATCCTAGCACAAAGTCAGGCACACAGTAAGTGCCTGGAAAATATCTGCTGAATAAATTGATTGGATACCAGAGTTTCACAAACACCTTATATAACATACTTCTGAAGCCAAGTTATAGTAATAATTTGCTGGAAATGCATTGCTGCAGGCAGACTTTCTATAATACTCCCAGATAGTAGAAATAGTAATCAGAGATTTCTAGAGAGACTATAAATCAATAATCCCCAGAGTCCCTCTTTAATGGTTTCTTTCAAAAAGTTACATTTGCAATGCAAATATATAAGCCAGATTTTTATCTTCTTAGTCAAATAAAGGCCTATGACACAGTATAAAAATACTGGTGCCATTTTCAAAAGCACAACTTCCATATTATCTATCACGTCTAGTTGCAGAGAGCCAGTTGGAAGAGGTCTATGGTGTGGCATCTGCTATGGTCTGAATGTATCTCCCCAAACTCATGAGCTGGAAACTTAATCCCCAATGCAACAGTGCTGAGAAGCAGAGCCTTTTGGGAGGTGTTTAGGTCATAAGGGTTCTGCCTTCATGACTGGATTAATGCCTTTATAAAAGTGCTTAATGAAAGAAGTTTGTCCTTTGTTTGCTCTTCCACTTACTACCATGTGAGGACACAGCATTCTTCAGCATTCAAGGTGTCGTCTTAGAAGCAGAGACTGAACCCTTACTGGACAACAAACCTACCTTGACCTAGGACTTCCCGACCCCCAGAATTGTAAAATATAAATTTCTGTCCTTTATAAATTATTCAGTCTCAGGTATTTTGTTACAGCAGCACCAAATAGACTAAAATAGCATCCAGAAGCTTTTTTATTTTTTAAGAAGAGAAAACTGGGGTGGAGAGGAGAGAAGGGACTATCCTAGAAATATATAGCAAGTCAAGGTTGTGCTCAGGGTCCTGAACAAAATTCAAGCCTCCTGACTTTAGACCGACGCTTTCTACTTTATCACCTTGATCCTATTCTCTGGATATATAGATGAACAATTAGATAGAAAGAAGACAAATGAACAAATGAACTATATGACAAGACAGTCCCTGTAAAGCCCCTCCCCATTTTTTGCTGGTCACAAATCTTCCTTGGCATTTTAGATTCATTTGTCATGAGACATAGGATACTAAGAGAATCTGAAGAAATTTAGGTATTTGTTGAAAAATCCATAGAGTTAAGGTGTTCTATCAGAATATGCTAGTTAGTTCTTTGAAGCAAACCCATGAGGTCCACTAGACAGGGAAATTCTCAAGAGCAAGTGTACAGCATACAAAACCATCACTGTCCCTGGGAAAACAACATGTGCAAAGTGCTACTTAGAAACTTCACACAATGGTTAAGAACATAGGTTTGGGGGCGGGGTTTGTTTGTTTTTGAAACAGGGTCTTACTCTGTCATCATGGCTAGAGTACAGTGGCATCATCATAGCTCACTGCAACCTCCAACTCCTGGGCTCAAGTGATCCTCCTGCCTCAGCCTCTCAAAGTGCTGAGTAGCTGGGACTACAGACACACACCACCATGCCCGGCTAATGCTTCTATTTTTTGTAGAGACAGGGTCTTGCTCTTGCTCAGGCTGGTCTAGAACTCCTGAGCTCACATGATCCACCCTTGGCCTCTCAAAGTGCTAGGATTACAGGCATGAGCCACCATGCCTGGCCAAGAACATAGTTTTTAGGTCATAGTTTAACAGCTGTGAGGCCTTGGATAACTTACTTAATCTGTTTCCTCTTCTATACAGTGGGAATACTAGTGGTATCTATATCCTAGGATTGTTGGGAAGATCAAATAAGATACAGAATGTTCTTCCTGAGCCCATATAAACACAATAAATAGTGGCTTTATCGTTATTTCACCTGGGAAATTGTCAATGGTCCAGACCTACAATGTCCACAGGGACCCAAGCCTCTGGTCTGTCCCTTTCCCAGATTTAGGGCTCTAGCAGGATCATTAGAGAGCCTCAAAAGAATAAGGAGTATTAATTTCACCTTGAGGCCATCTGCTACAGGAAGGCAAATACCTCCTTATCTATAAAATGGAAATACTACTGCTTTAATATACAGAATTGTTATGAAGATACCATGGAGGATTAAAGTAACAAAGTAACATAATCATATCTGTATTTTAGAATGATATTTCATGGGAAGATGATGGATGGATTGACATAAGAGAAACAGGTCTTAAAGCAGCTATCTAAGTTAAGGAAATGTCAGTCTGAACCAGAAAGGAAGAGCTGAAATAGAAGAGGAGGAAAGAGCAGAGGAAATACTTTGCAGTCAGAACTGATAATTTGGAAATTCTTTGTATGTAGGGCTTGATGAAGGGAAAGTACAGGGTTTCTGTGGTAAGCACTGATAGATGATGCTCATTTTGAACAAGCAGAGACAAAGATGTTCAATGGACAACTGAGAAACTGGAAATAGTGATCTGGGAGATGACAGTTGCTGTGAATTAACTACCTACCAACCATTATTTTCATTTGCGTAGAAATTAGCAGAAGTAGTCCAGCAAAGGTATAAAGGAGTAAGGAATGACAGTAGTATGGGGGAAGTACAATAGCACAAGAGAATATACTGTCAAATATAATGCAGAGCCAAAAAGCGCTCCTAGAAAGTATGTCTCTAAGAGCCTTCTCAGTCATTAAAGAAGGAAGCCTGCTTGGTCCCCAACATGTTTACTTATTTGCTTCCTTCTTCCCTCTTTACCTTCAGTCAACAAACCTTTGCTATGTATTTATCTTATGCCAGGCCTAGCCATCAGCATAGGGGACATGGAGATGAATAAGTTATGGCACATGCCTTTAAGAAATTTGCAGCTGCCAGAGAAGAGAAACATGTAAAGAATCAAATAAAGGCTGGGTGCGGTGGCTCACGCCTGTAATCCTAACACTCTGGGAGGCTAAGGCAGGAAGATTGCTCAAGGTCAGGAGTTCAAAACCAGCCTGAGCAAGAGCGAGACCCCTTCTCCACTAAAAATAGAAATAAATCAATTGGCCAACTAAAAATATATAAAAAAATTAGCTGGGCATGGTGGCACATGCCTGTAGTCCCAGCTACTGAGGCAGGAGGATTCCTTGAGCCCAGGAGTTTGAGGTTGCTGTGAGCTAGGCTGATGCCACAGCACTCTAGCCCAGGCAACAGAGTGAGACTCGGTCTCAAAAAAAAAAAAAAAAGAATCAAAAACACCAATGCACTAGGATAGAGACGAGCACAGGGATCTAGAGAACCTAACTCCAATCACCCCTTTTCCAGGATGTCTTCCTTGAATGTCATTATCAGCTAATATTTATGGAATGGTTACTATGAACCAGGTATTTTTCTTAGAGCTTTACATATGTTAACATCTTAATTTTCACAACAACCCTATGGAGTAGGTACTATTTATTATCTCCATTTTACCAGTGTGGAGACCAAACAGCCCAGCCTATGCTGAACTCTCACAGTCCTTACAAATTTAGTATTATCACATATATTTTAAATAATCAGGTTTTCTAAAATCCCCCTGGAGGATAAAGTGATAATATATTCATGTCTAACACCCACAGGGCCCAGCACAGGACCAACTATACACTACAGGTATTCAGTATTTATGACTGTTAAACTCATTCCACTGTCCAAGTTTTTATATCAGATCCTAAAATGCAGTAATTTCTTACCAATTCATTCAGCAAACCCATAATACTCAGTCTGAGCTAATCACTGGTGCTAGAATGTTAGAGAACCAAATAAATAAGACATAGACTCTGTTACCAAGTTTACTGTGGCAACCACTAATGTCATCTATTGGGTTTTGTTTGTTTTTTTTAGGAGTCAAGGTCTCGCTCTGTCACCCAGACTAGATGCAGTGGTGTTATCAAGCTCACTGCAACTTTGAACTCCTGGGCTCAAGCAATCCTCAGCCTCCTGAGTAGCTAGAACTACAGGTATGCACCACCACACCTGACTAATTTTTTTTTTTTTTTTTTGGTAGAGATGGGGTTGCCCAGCCTAGTCTCAAACTCCTGGCTTCAAGGGATCCTCCCACCTCAACCTCCCAAAGTGCTGGGCCTACAGGCATGAGCCACTCAGCCAGCCTTATTGTTTAAGATGAGCTCTATTTCCTTCAGATATTAGAATAAGAGATAACATATGTGTCTTCTGACTATTCAAACAGTTAACAGGAATAAACTATTAGTTGAAAGAATAAATAAATGAATGATGGACACTCTGAATCTTGGACCAGGCTTTACTCTGGTTACTAGGAAGCTCAGAGTTGAATTTGTTACCAATCCTTAGCAATGACCAAGAACTAGAACTAGAACTTTTAGTACTAAATTTACCCTGGCTTCATTTACTATGTTATCCTCTTTCCCCTTTCACTGCTAATCTATTTATCCTATTTTTCACCTTATTATGACTTTTTTTTTTTCCAGATAGAGTCTCCCTCTGTCACCCTAGGTAGAATGCAGTGGCATGATCATAACTCCCTGCAACCTCAAACTCCTGGGCTCAAGCAATCCTCCTGCCTCAGCCTCCTGAGTAGCTGGGATTACAGGTGTATGCCACCACACCAGGCTAATTTGTTTCAATTTTTGGTAGAGACAGGGTCTTGCTCTTAGCTCAGGCTTGTCTTGAACTCCTGATCTCAAGCAATCCTCCTGCCTCAGTTTCCTAGAGTGCTAGGATTATAAGCGTGAGCCACCATGCCAACCTGTTACACACACTTTAAAAATTAATTCCCTTTAGGAAAAAGCAATAGGCACATAGAACTCAATCAATCAAACTAAAGATAATGTAATCGGTCCCCTACTTTGTCCAAATGCCCTGCTGAAGGTGTGGAGCCAAACCAGGCCCCATGTGTAAGTCAACAGTGAAGATCTCAACTATTCTGCATCTGAGCTCCTCTGCTGAAGGAACTATTATATGTTTCTTCAGAGCAGCTAGAGGCTCTATTCTTCAAAGCCTACCTAGCCCCTTCAAGTTTTCAGCCCCCACATTTATGACTAGACCATGTTGAACTACACATGTATATTTATCTATCCCTGACCTACTGGTAGCAAGTCCCTTAGAATCAGTTTCCTTATGTATTCTTACATGCCTACTATACAAATGAGAAGTACTTGGGGGAAAGAGGCTCATTATTTGTAATACAATGTTAAGTATGGTTGACCAAAGTTTAGACAAGCAGTCTTGTAGACACTGAATATGTCTACACTGAACACGACGGTTTTTTTGTTTTATTTTGTTGGTGGTAATATATATTATACATAACATAAAATTCACTACTTTAACCATTTTAAAGTGTACAGTTCTGTGGCATTAAATTCATTCACATTGTTGTGCAACCATCATCACCACTCATCTCTAGAACTTTTTCATCTTCCCAACCTAATTCTTCATATCCATTAAATACTAACTCCCCATTCTTCCCGTCCTGACCCAGTCCCTGGCAACCACCATGCTACCTTCCATTTCTATAAATCTAACTATTCTAGGAACCTCATTTTAGAGGAATCATACAATATTTGTCCTTTTGTGACTGGTTTATTTCACTTAGCATAATGTCTTCAAGTTATAGCACAAAAATATTGGTTTTTAATAACATTCCAGACTTCCCATTTCAGACAAAGATGATCACAAACTATAAGTCTGACTACCATTTATTAGCTTTTCGAGATAAAATCAAAACCTCACTATAGGATTTTTTTCCCTCCTATGCCATTGAGATTTCCAGATTGATTTGTAATCTGGAACAAGTATTTCTAAAATAGATCAGTTAGATGGAGCATCCTGCTACTCTGAAAATAAATTTCAACATGTTTATTAGGAAGCAAAATGATCCCCAATAAAAAAGACAATATGGTATCAATGTTTGAATAAAGAAGATTAATGCCTAGAACAAGCAACTCATCTGTTTTAATATCCCCAAACATATTTTCTTGCAGGAGAACAACCGTGCATCTGTTTGGTTTTTATAATACATCTAAAAATATTTCCTATTCCAAAGTAGTATGTTTTTAGCATTTGCTAATACATTTATATTATCCATGCTGATAAGTCAAGGGTTATTTTTTAACCAGCAAGACCAATGTAAATAAAATGTGAATAATCTTACTAGATTAGAAAAGATCTCCTCCTCTTCAGTTGGGGATATTATTTGTTTTTTGTCTTTTCCCTTTTTTCCCCAACCCTTGTATTCCAGACTTTAATCCTATGTGGCTCTGTACATTGCATGTTCCAACACTCATCTCTCTCTTCATCTCCTGATCTTTTCTACTGTACTCTCTGGAACTCAAGGTTAGAAAAATCCTCTGTAACTTCAACCTCTTCTGTGAATGTCCCCCTCACGTTCTTGCTCTAAGTGAAATCTGGCTGTCTCTGACAATAATGCTTGTCTTTGCAGCCCTCTCAAATGGGGACTGGTTTTCTCTCACTCCTCACGTACCCCTGAACTTCACTATTGCTTCCAGACCTTCCTCCATACAAACATCTAGCTTTGAATATAACACCATCAGATTCAACATCACTCCTTCCTTGTAGCCATGTACTAGTCCCAAGTTATTCCCCTCTTAGGCCTTAAAGATTGTGGCTCCTAGGTCACTGTCATTCTAATATCATCTTGTCATAATTCTTGGTAATTTTTTTTTTTTTTTTTGAGACGGAATTTCACTCTGTTGCCTGGGCTAGAGTGCCATGGCATCAGCCTAGCTCACAGCAACCTCAAACTCCTGGGCTCAAGCAATCCTATTGCCTCAGCCTCCTGAGTAGCTGGGACTACAGGCACACGCCACCATGCCCGGCTAATTTTTTTTTATATATATATTTTTTAGTTGGCCAATTAATTTCTTTCTATTTTTAGTAGAGACGGGGTCTCGCTCTTGCTCAGGCTGGTTTCGAACTCCTGACCTTCAGCGATCCACCGGCCTCAGCCTCCCAGAGTGCTAGGATTACAGGGGTGAGCCACCACGCCTTGCCTAATTCTTGGTAATTTTAACAACCATATAAAAAAATGATTACAACATGTTACCCTGTCTTTAATTTGACCTCTCTTCTGTTGATCTTGACTTCTACCTACCTCAGTCTCTTAATTCCATGGTTATATCCCTGACCTTGTCATTACTAATAACTGGAACCTTCTTCTATAATCCTAAATTCAAATATCTCATTATCCAACCACCAACTCCTATCTTTCTAGTTTGCTCACTATATATAGTATTCTAACTCTTAACAAACTTTCAACTGGTCAGGACAACCAATCTACTAATTTTATCTACATTTCATTGTCCATCATCTTCCTCATATCCTCAGTTCCCTCCAAACCCTGGTCATCTTAAATTCCTTGGTCAATTTTTTATAATCACTCCTTTGCCCCTCTATTACTTATATTAACACCAGTTTGGTTAAACCACAACCCTGGTTAAATCCAATACACCATCTACTCTCTGCCTACATTGGTACAGGTCTTGGGAGAAGGAAATACATACAACTATGCTTACTAGAGTTAAATTTTAAACTTGTAATCACTATTTTTATGTGGGCTCTAAATACAACCTGATAATCATTGTATATTTACCTAGTGTCCATTCACTTTCCTAGACTATTTCATACTTTCTCTGACCCTCATTTCACTCTCAACTAGTGATTTTGCTTCTTGTCTAAATGAAATTAATCATCAAGAAGAGAACTTTCATGAACTCCCACCATATTTACCTATCAAACTGCATCTGTGCCCACATACTCTACTACCATGGATAACAGTCCACGTACAACCCTCCAGTGATACACTAGATTCCAACCCCTCACCAATGAAAGATACTATTCCAATCATTTTTTCCCTCTTTCTTAAGCATTATCAGGATTCCCCTTCCCTGAAGGATTATTCATAATAGCATATGGTTACTTGCCTCATCTAAAAACAAATACATAAAAGAAACAAATTAAACACCCTTTCTTGATTCCTAACATGCCAGCTACTACTTCATTTCTCCTTCCCTTTCTGGCAAAGCTCCTAGAAAGAGCTATTTTATATTGTATTTGCCTTCTCTCATTTTTCCTCCCATTCCTCTGAACCCACTGCAATCAGATTTTCATTCCCACCACTCCACCTCCATGCTCTTATCAAAGTCACCAATGACCTTCACCATGCTAAAGCTAGTAGTCAATTTTCAGCCCTCACCTTCCTTGCCAAGTCAGCAGCATTTGACCCACTTGATCATTCTCTCCTCTCTTTTAAACACTGTCTTCAGTTGGTTTCCAGACACTATTCTTACCTGCGTTTTGGTGTGCTGCTTTTGTTTTTCTCCCTGTCATTCTGGCAGATCCTTCTCAAGCTAGGTTCAAGTCTTGGGTCTCTTCTCTTTTCTATCTCCATGCATTCTCAAGGTCACTTCATATAGTCTCATGACAAAATACCATCTATATTTTTATATTTATCACCTCCAACCCTCCTGAAATCTGTTTCTTCTGAAGTCCTCCCAGGTTCAATGAATTACAACTCGATGCTTTCAATAGCATAGGTCAAAGTTTTGGTGTCGTTCCTGACTTGTCTTTTTTTCCCTATCTCACAACTAGTCCATCAGCAAATCATTTTCAGTTCTAACTCTAAAATATATCCAGAATTCAATCAATTCTTACTACCCTCACTTCTACCATCCTAATCTAAGTCACCATCATCTCTCACAAGGATTAATGCAACTGCCTCCTAACTGGTCTCCCTGATTTTTGCATTTACTCCTTCTGTCTATTGTCAACACAGCAGTCAGAGTGATTCAAATAGGTCAGATCAGGTCACTCCTCTGATCAAAATCCTCAATGACTTCCCACCTCACTCAGCAGAAAAGCCAATTCTTTACTAAGATCTAGAAGACCCAACAAGATCTGCTCTCATCTCAAACTTCTGACTTCTGTTACTCTATGCTCTTACCCCACCCCCATTTACTTCACTTCAGCCATCCTGTCCCTCTGCTATTCCTTGAAACATACCAGGTCTGGGCTCAGGGATTTGGCACTTGTTCCCTCTGCCTGGAATGCTCTTCCTCCAGTTCACTTACTTATTTCAGGTCTTAATTAAAAGTCACCTTCTCAGTGAGACCTTCCTTGGTTCCCTATTTAAAAAGTCAAACCTTCACCCTCAACATTATACTTCTTCCTTCCTTGCTTTAGTTTTCTTCTTTCCCACCTATCTATTACACTTAGTATTTTATTTTTTATCGTGTTTATTATGTGTCTTCCCCTCAAAAATGTAAGCTCCATGGTGACAGAGATTTTCATCTCTTTTGTTATACCCCCAATGCTAGAACAGAACCCAGAATGTAGCAGATAATTTGAGAGGTTCCCCTGTTCTCTAACTCAGATACACAGATCATGGACAATGAAAGCTCCTATTAGGCACTGCCTACCGTATGTCAGATGTGAATCCCAGTTGGTCTCACTGACACTGTTATATTTACTCCTTATAATAATGCTGAGCCTTCAGAGACCAGGTATTGACAAGGAAAACACACACACACACACACACACACACACGCACACACGCACACACCCATACTCCAGACAGCTGGGCACAGAGGGAGATTAGAGGCTAATAGGAGAGGGAAAAATGGCCCATGGAGAGGACAGGATCACAAATAGAAAGGCATATGATGGGAGGTTACTTATGGTAATACCATTACAACGGGAAGCAGACTTAATGTTTGGTCATCCATGGTGGAAACCTGCACGATTATATAACACAATAATTAGGGATGCTCTTACATGGCTTCTATTTCACACTCTTACATGACACAATTCTTCCTACTGGACTGACATTTCCTGGAAGACTATCCTTTCACTCCTGCAACCTCAGAATCCAACTAGCACAGAGAAGAGTCTCACAGATTTTTGTTAAATTGAACTGAATAATTATTTAAGATTATTTACTCTGTTTTTACTCATGACAAAACTGAGCATTCAGCAACATTATGTAAGATGCTCAAGGATGCATACCCTCTGAGTAGCAGACCAGGGATTTAAACTCAAGTTCCCTATTTCTTCTCTCATACCACACTGCTGTTTTTGTTGTTATATAAAAAATGATAACTGCAAGTAGAACACTGATCCTCTCTCCAATTTCACCTCATATATGAGGTGCAAATCTTTTACCCCAGCTATACTCACAAAGATGTCATAGAAAGGATCTTCACAAAGTAAGCCAAGTCTCCAGACTGAATCCCATAAGCTGGCAAGTCCAAAATTTATTTTCCCCAATTCTTTTCTCCACCGACCTACTTTGTTCACTCCGTTGTTCCGTTGTGAATGTTTGTTAAATTAAAAATGCTAAAAGCCAAAGAAATAAAAAGATTACTCTTTGACTTTCCAAAGCATTTCCACAGTCTCAATGGTGAATCAGAGGCTGAGATTAGCCTCTACTTTATGACAAGAAAAGCCTAAAATGAGAAGCAACTTGCTCAAACTTTACTCTGACTCCTCACACTCCAAGCCCAGTGCTCTTTCCATCTTATCATAATGTTCACTATATTTCTTAGAGCCAAGAAGATAGTTGAGACAAGAAAGAAGAATCAAGACTGACAAAAAAGACTGTCACATATTATACATCAATCACCTAACAACATAAATAGCACATCCTGAAAAAATAAGCAAATATAACATTCATATCAGAGCAAGAGACTTGGTTTAAAATAAACAAACTCATATTTAATAACATTCTTGCTTTGGATTTTTCCTTATGTAAATAACTTAAAGGAGGCATACTTGATGAGAGAATAAGATATATTATTTGCCTTTATGAAGCTAATAATTTAAACAAACATGAGACCTAAACACTCAGAGCTTAAAATCTTGATGGCAGATAAAATGAGAGAAATAGTTTGAACTCATAGTCCAAATAATGAAAGAAAGGCAAGACAGTAAGAGCTAAATAAATTTTATAGGTAACTTGTATACGTAAACAAATATTACAGGAGTTCAGAGAAGGTAGGATCTCTGTGATTGTGTGTATGTGTTTTAGTTTTTAGGGTCTTTTCATAGGTTTTTTTTTTTTTTTTTTTTTTTAGATAGATTCTCACTTTGTTGCCCGGGCTAGAGTGCCATTGCATCAGCCTAGCTCACAGCAACCTCCACCTCCTCGGCTCAAGCCATCCTCCTGCCTCAGCCTCCTGAGTAGCTGGGATGACAGGCACAAGCCACCACGCCCGGCTAATTTTTTGTTTCTCTTTTTAGTTGACTAGCTAATTTTTTTTTTTCCTATTTTTAGTAGAGATGGGGTCTCACTCTTGCTCAGGCTGGTCTCAAATTCCTGACCTCAAGCGATCCTCCTGCCTCGGCTTCCCAGAATGCTAGGATTACAGGCGTGAGCCACTGCACTTGACCTTTGTTTTGTTTTTTAAGGAGGAACATGATTTACCATGAAAACTGTGGCAGAGTTTAAGGGAACAGACTTGGGGACTCATATGGAGAAGGAAGAACAACAGAACAGAGGCCATCACCAGGTCATCAAACACTACCTCCTGTGTGAAGTTTTGCAGATTCTTCCCCCTAAAACTTATCACTATCCTCTGTTCCAAACACACTTGGTGATAGGTCTATTCTAGACCCACTAAGTTAGAAGACCTAGTTGTTTATGTGACTATTTCTCTCCTGGACTATGAGTTCTGAAAGCAGAGGCTATCTTGTTAACCAATGGAGTTGCCCACTGGCTAATACAGAGCCAAGCATACCAGTACACAGTTTGATTAACTGAATTGAACCAAACAATGTCAGAGCTTGCTAGGAGCTCAATGATAATTTAATTTAAGCCCTTCATTTTGCAGCTGAGAAAACAGAGACCAAGTGACTCATTCAAAGACACAGAACACGTTAGTAACAAATCCAGAACTGGACCTCATATCTCCAGACTCCCAGCTAGAAGAGTGATAGTGAGACTGCTATTCTACCAAAAGCACAAGAGATCTCCTGTGATTACTGGTTAGTTCAAAGACTACTGAGCCCTTGCAGTGGGAAGTCTAAGGCTCTGAAGCAGGAACTACTGCATTCCAAACAGTTGACACTCTGAACACCAGGCCAAGTCTTTTGTCTCAGGACAGAAGGGCTCAGAAAAACCTGGCAGAACTACCCTTGTTTGATGCAGAATCCCCAGAACATTCTGGGCTACAGGCTTGGGGAGAGGACCAGAAAGACTTTTATTGTGATGAAGTTGAAGAAAAGCCGGGAAAAAATGGAAGATGGGAGCAATGAGAGATTCCTGCCCAGCAGCACCAACACTGAGAAAGCATTTTTGATGAAAAAGGACATAGACTCTATCCTGAGCTAAAGGTGCAGGAAATGGAAGAGTGGGCAATTTCAGTACTCTACAGTAAAGACTCCCCAGGGAAGCATCTGTCTAATTTGAGGTTTAATGGTATAGACATAACAAAAAATCAAGCTAGAGAATATGTGAAGCCAAGAATAACCCAACTGAGAATAATATAGCTTGAGTTATCCAACTCTAACTGCCTCCTAACTCTCCATCACCACTGTTGGCCCACTCACCACCACCCTCCATCAAAATCACCCTCCATCAAAAGAACTTACTGAAAACATGGAGTTTTACCAACAATCCAATTTAAAAATGGATAAAGGACTTGAATAGACATTTCTCCAAAAAAGATATACAAATAGCCAATAAGCATATGAAATGATGTTCAACCTCACTAATTATCAGGGAAACACAAATCTAAACCACACTGAGATACCACCTTACACTCATTGGGATTGCCACTATTTAAAAAAAAAAACACAACACATAAAATAACAAGTTTCCGTGAGGTTACAGAGAAATTGGAATCCCTGTGAAAAGTTGGTGGGAATGTAAAATAGTGTGGCTATTATTGAAAACAATATGGAGGTTCCTCAAAATATTAAAAATATAAAAGCTTTCCATGTAACAAAAACATGTGTACTCCCTTAATATTTTGAAATTAAAAAATACATAATTACTGTATGACTCAGAATCCCACAAAGAAGTGAAAACAGGATCTAGAGGAGATATTTGCACACCTATGTGCACTGCAACACTATTCACAACAGCCAAGACGTGGAAGCAACTTAAATGTCCATTGATAGATGAATGGATAAAGAATATGTGGTATACACACACATACAATGGAATATTATTCAGACTTAAAAATAAGGAAATCCTGTCATATGTTACAATATGCATAAATGTTGAGGATAAGTAAAGTAAATCAGTCACAAAAAGACAAATACTCCAAGATTCTACTTACACAAGGTATTGAAAGTAGACAAACTTGGCCAGGTGTGGTGGTTCACACTGTAATCTGGCATTTTGAGAAGCCGAGACAGGAAGACTGCTTAAGGATGGGAGTTCAAGAACTAGCCTAGGTAGCATAGCAAGACACTGTTTCTACAAAAAAAATTTTCTTAATTAACCCAGTATGGTGGTGTGCACCTGTACTCCTAGCTACTTGGGAGACTGAGTCAGGAGGATTGCTTGAGCTCAGGAGTTGAAGGTTACAGTGAGCTATGATCATACCACAGCACTCCAGCCTGGACAACAGAACAAGATCCCATCTCTGACAGACAGATAGATAGATAGATAGATAGACAGATAGATAGATAGAGTATTCAGACTCTTAGAAACAGAAAGAATGGGGGTTACCAAGCGCTGAGGAGAGCATGAAAATGGGAATTCTTGTTCAATGGGTATAGTTTCAGTTTTGTGAGATGAAAAAGTTCTAGAGATTTGTATATAGTATATATAGTTAACACTACTGTACTGTATACTTACAAAAGGTTAAGATGGTAAATTTTATGTTATATGTTCTTTTACCGCAAAAAACCAAAAACAGAGTTTTAGGTCCCACACCAAAACTACAAATCAGATCATACGGAAATTGGAATTTTAAACAGACTCCCCAGGTATTTTTGAAAAGTGAGCAAATTCAGAAATCACTGGCTTCAAAATAAGTCCAAACTTTATTTTGGCACTTAAAGCCTTCCATGACCCCATCCCTATCTGACCCTCCATTCTCACCACTTGTTCCTCCTCAGGCCTCACTCTATTTGCCCTCTATTGCCTTCCTCTAGTATCCCAGAGGAGGTACTAGAGAAGCGCTATGCAACTGAACTTACTATGCTGATGGAAATGTTCTAGTACATCTACTCTATCCAATATAGTAGCTATAAGTCACATGTAGCTGAGTAGTTAAATGTGGCTATTGGCTACCATATCAAATAACACAGAACTAGAGCAATAATTAGGTCTGAAGACGAAAAAGAGAGGGCATGGTAAAAACTCAAAACAACTCCATTTAACTTTTCTCTCACACATTATTGATACGCACTCACTCATTTAACAAATATTTATTGCTTACTATGTGCCAGGTATTGTTCTAGGTACTCGTGAAACAGCAGTGAACAGAACAAACATTCTTGCCTTCAAGAAGCTTATGTTCTGACAAAGCAGACAAAAATGTACACTGGGGAAGAGAATCCTTATTCAATAAATGGTGCTGGGAAAAGTGGATAGCCACATGTAGAAGACCGAAGCAGGATCCGCACCTTTCACCTCTCACAAAAATCAACTCATGGTGACAACAGACTTAAACCTAAGGCATGAAACTGTAAGACTTCTAGAAGAAAATGTTAGAAAAACTCTTACAGACATTTGCCTAGGCAAAGAATTTATGTAGAAGACCCAAAGACAATCACAGCAGCAACAAAAATAAATAATTGGGACCTGATCAAATTAAAAAGCTTCTGCACAGCGAAGGAAATTATCATGAGAGCAAACAGACAACCTACAGAATGGGAAAAAATATTCGCATGCTACACATCTGATAAAAGGCTGATAACTAGA
>CAUYRT010073531.1:0-93602 GCA_963574885.1 Lepilemur ruficaudatus
TTCTTTCCTCTTGCTTTTCTGACTTATGCGAACAGAACATGATTTGAAAGCTTGCTTTTCCCTGAGGATAGTATGACTATTTAGAAAGCTACGTCCCAGGGATTAGATATTCCATTATAGTGTACAATGCTATCAGTGCATTTGTAGTTCTCAGCTTAATACAAGAATGTCATTTTTAATGCATGTTGTTTTCCCTGACTTTGATAAAGATTTAAAATATTATAAACTCAGAGTACTTTTCACATACCATTTCTTCTTTACATGGAGTGAAATTAGTTTATCTTGCAATTTTGTAAAGGTTTCTTTCTCTTAATTCAACAAGTTTCGCAAAGCTTTCCAATGAAAAGTTCAGTTCATTAAAAATGACCTTAATGGACTTAACATATATTGGTGGTGACAGGGTCTATACTTTATTTTGGCACACAAAGATCCCATTAATTTGTCTTTGTCACTCTCTAGGGCTCAGCTGAGCAACAGTTCAGATTTAGCTTTCTGAAAGTAGCTACAGAATGAGTTACAGTGGTGATAGTGGGAGGGGCTGACAAATTTAGAACTTCTTGATTTGCAATCATGGCTTTCCTAATGACTACATAAAAATGGCTCTGTCTGCTCTCTTGAGTTTATTATGGATTTTGCTGTCTCTGTGCATGGGGATCAAGTATATTTAACTCAGAGTTGAAAGATGTTGCTTTTTCACCCAAGCAATTTTTTAACTTTCCTTACTCATTTTTGCATTTCCCCATAAATCTCTTTTTATGCAACTAAAGATAACTAACCTTTGTCCCTTAGAATAAACTCTGAGCTAATTAAAAGTATAATGCTTACAGGTGAGTCTTCAGAGAGCCTCAGAAGTGTAGGAGAGGCAGTGAAGTGGTGTGAGCTGAAACCTCTGAGTTTTGAATCTTGCGGTTCTTGCTCAAATGCCATTAGATATAAGATGTATGAGGCAGATACATCTGCCTCAATTCCCTCATTTATAATGAGTTGTTGTTATTATACATGTGAGCTCCCTTAAAGATTCTCTAGGAAGATTAATGATGGTAGAAAAGGCCTAATCATAACAGTTAATATATATGTAGCACTTCCTGCATACCAGGCACTTTACATATATTAATTTAATCCTTACAGCAACCCTATGATTTAGAGACTGTTATCATCCTCATTTTGCATATGAAGAAATTGGGCCATATAGGGTTAAGTGACTTGCCCAGGGTTCCCTGTTGCTAACACCGATCCAAGATTCCCACACTTTCAGCCACTGTGCCCACAGCTGCTCTGCATGGAAGTATGATCAATAATTAAATCACTTTTTACTGTGATCCTAGCAGGGCTGTATCCTTGTTGGAGAACACAAATACACAGACTGAACCCTCACCAACTTATACAGCTGGAAGCTTGATGTATCTGAAAAAAATTGAATTTTAGGAAATTATCTGTCATTTCTGTAGCCTGTTATCAACATAGAGGTAGGAATAACTTACGTACAAATACTGATAGAAAATATCTGACCATTTTCTATGTAAAAAGATCCAATGTCTTTCCCCAAGTACTAGTTTTGGAATCAAAGCCAGATTCCAAATCAGTTTTATCAAAATCTGCCAAACATCAGTTCACATCAACATTCCCTTCAAATCTTTTCAATGTATATACTATATTCTTCTCTCATTTATTTCTTATATTTGTGCATTACCATGTGCTATCTTAGCTATGTGATATTTTAGCTCAGAGGTAGACACAATTCTAACATATGGTAGTAGAGAATTTGAGAATTTAATAAATAAGTCCTTTATATTCTTATTTTTTTTTTTGAGACAGAGTCTCACTCTGTTGCCCAGGCTAGAGTGCTGTGGCATCAGCCTAGCTCACAGCAACCTCAAATTCCTGGGCTCAAGCAATCCTTCTGCCTCAGCCACCCGAGTAGCTGGGACTACAGGCATGAGCCACCATGCCTGGCTAATTTTTTCTATATATCTTAGTTGGCCAATTAATTTCTTTCTATTTTTTTTTTTTTTTTTTAGTAGAGATGGGGTCTCGCTCTTGCTCAGGCTGGTTTTGAACTCCTGACCTTGAGTGATCCACCCGCCTCGGTCTCCCAGAGTGCTAGGATTACAGGCATGAGCCACCGTCCCTGGCCCTCTATATTCCTTTTAAAATCAATAACACTTTCATTCTGTGCATACCCAAACATCAAATAGCATTTCTTAAAAACAACTAGCTCATTTATTCAGTCCATGAATAGACGGTCAATATTCAACACTTTGGGCACAATCCTATTTTTCCTGTGACAATAATGCACTAAAGCGTTCTTGAGGGCAAGGACTACTGGGTTATTTTTGCAATACCTGCACCTGGTACAAATCATGGCATAGCACAAGTGATTTATGGGTGAATTTAGCATCTGTCATTAGGCAACATGAACAATTAGCAGGTCCAGTGACTCTCCAAGGTCATCTAAAATATATAATTAGCCAGAGAATTTCTATCGAGCACTCTGTTTGCTGCTGCAGAGAATACAAAGGATGAGACTGATTTTGGTAGATGGGCAGGAGCCCAGAAAGTACGGAGCTGGAAGTGAGAGAGGTCAAGACTATTGTGGGGTGAGGGCTGATTCAGTCTGGCCAAGGTGAGGGTGAGGCGTTAGCTCTGCCATACGCCAGTTCTCCAAATTAAGTGCTTTTGTGCTTTTATATCCTGTAATTCTAATACTCAACTTCTTGTGCTGCTTTTTAGTTGATTTAAGGATCTGCAAATCATGTTTAAATTTCTTGATGTTGGATGCCTTAAGAATCAAGAGTCGTCTCACCTATCTGTTTCTATACATACACCAGATATTCCTTGTTGCTTTTCTGTGGCCTGAGATTCATGAAGAGAATGTAATTCAGGTACTTTATAACGAGACTATGAACAGCAACACTATCTGGATTCATTACTGATGTTTGATTCATCACATATTCTTTGGGGGAAATTTAAAAACACATCACACAATTAACATTTCTAGCCACTTTTAAAAAAATATGTGAATTCACATTCTTAAACACTGAGTTAAGCCATCCACATTCTCAGACTACTTGCTAGGTATAAATATGGACTAATGTAAACATATGCTTAAATATTATATATTTAAATACTATTTTCAACAAGGTAAACAAGGCATTTAATGACTACAGGATCACCATGGCTACTCTTACTGGCTTTTCGTTATCTATCTGATTCCTTGCGGGTTCTGCTCACACAGATGCATGACAGGAATTTCCCTTTGCTTCCTATTGAATCAACCCCATCGCTAAGCTGATGCCATCTGGCATCCAGATATCCTGCTGCCTTCTGCTCCCTTGCTCTTTTCCTTTTTCTTCTTCTTTTTTAATGGATCACACTAAGGTTATTTGTGGCAATATGTTTAAGGCCTGAATAATATGTTGAAGCATAAAAATGGTTTCTTAACCATGCAAAGCCATTGACTGAGAATCTAAAAAGATAACTCACAATATTTTAAAATGAAAGATCAAGGTACAAAGACTACCCAATCCTACCTTTGAGAGCATGGCATCTTTAAGCTTCTCTACCTGATAAATGCCATCTATTTGAGGAGAGGATGGCTGGTTAAAATGGTTGGCTACATGGTGCCCAAAGGAGCTACCATATCCTATTGCTTGTTCTGAGCCATCAAAGAACTATTGGCAACTGAAATATATCTGGGAAGAACCTGGCTTCCTAAGTGCCCAATTAGTCCTTACTTCCTCTACCTGGAATGCCTTGTTTTAGAGATCAGGAAGTCTGGAAAGAGAAAGGCAGAACACCTGAAACCTCAAGGACATAACTTTTTTTTTTGTTTTCTTTCTTTCTTTCTTTTTTTTTTTTAAAGCATGGCTTCCTTAGCAAATTAGGCATTTGGTGGCCTGTTAGTGGCCTAAAGGAGTTAAGGAAATGAACAATTTCCTTCCAAGTCAGATCAGACTTTTTGAGGTAAGCTGAATGACTTCCTGTTCCACAACCTTTCTTGAAATGTCGAAGAGATCATCACTGTATCATTTTTCCTCAAAAACTTAAGCTGTCAGAGGGGTCATAATAGGCACTTGCCTTGAGGCGGTAGTGATGTTTATGCATACATCTCAACAAAGACTAAAAGTAAGGGATAAAAATAAGAGATAGAAAATATGTCAGTAATTTTGTTAGCTTCTACCAGATTAACAAACATAATTGTACTACTATGTTGTAGTTCTGATACCCCACCAAAGAAAAGTAAACTTTGGAGGGTTTCAAAAATGACCTAGAAAGCTATTCCCATATATTTTTCAGTAGATGCAACCAGATGGACTCAATCTGGCATTTAAAGGATGCATCCTAAGTCTAACATCACTCTCAACAGCTAGAGGCAAATTCAAAATGACGCAGTTCGAATATTAACAGAAGAGAATTCCATCAGCATTTTTTCCATCCCCCCTTTCTAGTGCTAGAATGGCACTACTGTTACACTTAGAAAAATGCAACTCCCTAGAATCTTACTAATTGTAGAAGTCTATCTTTAACCACAATTCATTCTGTGTTAATTGGGTAGTAAGGATTTTTATTGATTCCTCAGATGAGATCCTTTGAAATCAGTTCTTGATGAGCTTCACTGGCTAAAGTACCCTATTGCTTATTTTCAGTTTGGGATTTGGATCTTGTTTGCATTGTTCTACTCAATGGGAGAGAAAAAAATACCTTGCTGGTTTTCAGGAAAACCTGATAAAAACACTTGTTAATACTTGGATCAAGGCAAATCTCGACCACCAGTGAAAAATCAGCTCAGAAGGTATGACTCCCACAAGTGGGTTAGGAATTCATGTTTTGCATATCAAGAAAATATATTCATCACAATATTCCTACTTTTCTACCATATGAATCAAATAAATCATGAATAAGCCATTCTGTTGTTGGTGAAAAAGAATCAACATCTAGAAGTATTTCTGAAAAGAAGTTGCAGCTTTATATGATGAGTCTATCTATATAAGTATATTACCATAATGTGATCCAATCTCCATACTTTTTCAGTGAATCTACAAGACTGACATCGGTATTTTTTTCTTCTGCATGGTGTTTTGTTTAGCGGAACTGTAATGTTGGTTGTTGGTACATTCTTCTGTTCTGTAAAGTTTTAGTTCTTAGCAATTCAGTTTTTAGTCTTTTATCATAGTTTTCTTCTAAACATCTTAGAGTGGTTGCTTTCCAACATATTTTTGGCCAGAGTGCTAACTAATCTTTTTCTTACATTTTGGGATTACTAAAAATATTTAACATTTAATAAGGGCATCTTCATATGTTAAAGACTTTAATCTGTTGACTTTCCTGTGTTATTTAATTGAGACAGGCTGGTGATAATATTTTCACATTCCATATGGGGAAATAAATGATAGATGCTGCTTTCCTATAGCCCTCTCGAATGTTCGCAGGTGCCAAAGCAAAAGATAATAGTTCTGCACCACTGTTCCTGCTTCACTGAAGCAGTTCAGAAGTGACAGCCTCAGCTCCAAAACGTTGCCATTTAATTTAAGCAATGTGAGTCTCTTTGGTGGGGGGAGGGATGACTTGCTGACAGTATATCATTTTTTCATTATGCTTTGGAGAGTAATTATAGGTTGTTACATACAGTTCAAAACTGGTATGGGGTTTAAAAGAAGAAGGAATTAAGACCATGCAAAATTATGTTTTTTAAATTCAAAATCAAGGAAAATATAAAATAATAATGTGACACTTAGGACCTTTCTTGGAGTTCAGTGCACTAAACATGTAAAGCATATTAAATGTGGAAACCATATACCTTTCATTACATTTTTCTACAGTTGTCATTTATTTCATTTTGGTATAAAAGTAATTGTTGTTCTGAGCATAATAGCATACATTTCCTTTACCCTGCACCACCACTCCAATTACAATCTACTTCAATTCAGATTAATCATGCCAAGATGGCAATTCTATTACACTAAGAGTAAAATTTAATAGTCTCATACATGGCTATAGTTTCAATGGCTAAAACTATGTGTTTGACTACTTTAGGGATTTTATTAAGATTAAAGCTAAACATAATGCATCTTAATCAGACCTTTAGTAGGAAAAAAAATTAGAAAATATGGTTGATCATGGACTACGTAATGCTTCTGCAGAAGCATTAAACTCCACTTATAGCTTTCATTTCAGAGGCATCTAAAAACAGGAAAGATGTTTCATTATTGATGAATGATGTTTTTATTTATCTTCAACTTTGTTATTATTTAACATCAGTCAGAATGCAATATTATAGATGGAGCTATGCTTTAGACCAAATGACAAAAATATAGTGCACAAGGAGAGCAGAGAGTTTATTTGGTTTTAAGCATATTTAACCCAAGAATACATAAAAGGAGTATACCAGCTCCAATTACATAGCATCTTTTTGTGTCTTAAATAGGACCTTAGTGGATTAAGGAATTAATGCCCTTTTAAAATGAACTGCTTACTTCCTCTCCAGCAACAGGAAGGCCTGTCAAACCAGCTACTAGCAGGAGAAAGATGAAACATTTTAAGCTTCATATATTCACTTGAAGGTTGCATTGTGATCTTAAACCACTGCCTTTCTTCCAAAGTTCTGCAATAGTTAGTTGCTTTTTCTCAAACAAGTATAAAAGGTTCCTGTAGTAACTTTACAGAAATAATTTATGTTTTGCTTAATTGTCCTTTTAAGTAAGAAATGTTTTGCCTAAGGTATGTCCCATTTTTCTGTGAAATCAAGTGACAATATAATTTCCTTACAAATGACCTTTGGTTATTATACAAATCTATATTTTGGCTTTCTTGTCGAATCTCTTATAGTTTAGAGTGATATTCAGGAACGTAATTATGTTCTGGCAAAACACATCAGATTTCAAATAAAACAGGATGAACCTGAGAAAATTCTAAATTGCATTGAATATACAGATTACCTGCTAATTTATATCTCTAGTAAAAGTTAAACTATGGGTTAAATTTGGAAAGCATTTCATATCCTACACGCTATACCATGAACTTCTGGAGGGAGTATAATATGTCTTATGTACCAGTGAATAATAGAGAGTCTAGCTAGCACTTATAAATAAATGAATAAATGTGGCCGGGTGCAGTGGCTCACGCCTGTAATCCTAGCACTCTGGGAGGCCGAGGTCCGGGGATCGTTTGAGCTCAGGAGTTCAAGACCAGCCTGAGCAAGAGCGAGACCCCGTCTCTACCAAAAACAGAAAAAATTAGCCGGGCATGGTGGCACATGCCTATAGTCCCAGCTATTCAGGAGGCTGAGGCAGAAGGATTGCTTGAGCCCAGCAGTTTGAGGCTACTGTGAACTAGGCTAATGCTATAGCACTCTAGCCCAGTGCAACATATTGATACTGTCTCAAAAAAAATAAAAAAAAAAAAAAAAAACAAACCAAGAATAAATTTAGAAAACTTTCAACCTGAGAAATTGCTTGGATCATAGATAAAAATTTGTCAATAAAGTACATTCTCTTATTTCTAAAATTGACGTAGCAGATATGCCCATCAGTGTTTTCTAGTAAAATCAATAAATACATTTATCAATCAATCTAATTTGTCTCTTCGTTTCCTCTACTGGAGCATCTGGTCTTGATGAAACTGAGCAGGCATGGAATCCTGCTCAACTGGGGCAAAGACCTGGGTCCCCCCTGATACCAATGCCAGCACAAAAGGGAAAAGAAAGGCTAACAAACTCCCTTTGCCCTCAGATATGTTTTCCTTATGCTTTAATTTTTGTGAATGGCTATACTGCAAAGCTGAGAGATAAGGAGTGTGAAAAGCTGCCCGGACTTTCACATCAAATCTATGTTACATCATCAGATGCAGCCTGGGCCTTCTCACCTTTGGTTCTTAGCCAAGAGGGAAAAGGTCAGGTCAGGTTTTCGAGAAGAGGGCAAGCACTACGCCTTCAGTTTCCTACTTGAGGCAAAATTAAAAAGTATTTGGAGACCAATCATAAGTTTTGACAAACACTTTGAAACTCATAAATCTCTAATTAGAGCGCCCAAGAGCCTCATTTCACCTTTGGTAAGATGATTACACTTAGTTCAGAACCCAGAAAGCCACAGTCAGTGAGGCACTGCTTTCCTTAAACCCATCAGCTTCAAAAGTAGAACAATTTGTGCTTTTAAAACTTACGAGGGCTCTTCTGACACTGCAGCTCCTTCTTCTAGCTCCTGAGCTTGTTTGTACCAAGGCAGCTTGGCCTCCACTGGAAGTTTCTCTGAGAAGTTAGTGCATGCACATATAAGAGAAGAGGTTAGAACAAATCTGGAATTTCAGGGAGATTCCTTTTTTTCCTCGCCAATTCTTAGCTTTGCACTATGCCTAGAAGTTACTATGTTGAGAACCGCAAATAATAAGTTTTTAGGTAAATTTCTGCCTCTGATGATGGTTATATCAAGAATCATCATCAGTAAAGGATTTTGAAAAATGTTTAATAATACTCTTCTGTATATATGCTTCCTCTTTATTATGTTGCATAGCAAAGGAAAGTCCTTTTATTATGAAAGTTATCATAACTCTAGGAGCACTAGCTCAGTATGCATATAAAGAATCATCAAAGTATCTTGTCACTATTTCCTGTTGAAAAGATAGAGCAATCTTTAGTTTTTAAAACAAACACAAAGTATAATCAGTTACACTGTAATATTTTTATAAATTCTAACTTCTTTTTGCCTTTTGCCTAAGTGTGATCTAGATCACATTGTCAAAAATAAGCTCTGCCACTCTGAAATTCACAGAACATTGCTTCGGATATCTGACTCATTCAATACTACCCCAAGGCTCACTGACAATTGGAATATGTACAACTTAAGAGTTCAAAATCCATAATTTTACTGGTTTCATCTATTTATCTAGCTTTGGCCAAATAATTCAGAACAAGCTTCCTAACTACTTCCTGAGGAAAAAAATGTGGAGGAGAAAAATCAAGAGGGAGGTTATAACTGCTCCTATAGAAGTAACTGCCAAGATTCCCATTCTGACATATTTATTAGGGTCATTTATAGGCACATTTGCCTTTATAGTATGAGCCAATGAAGCTCTATCACCATTTTATAACATATAATTGCAAAGATGAAAGAAATATATCAATATATATACACCCCATAGAACTATATGGTATTTTAATGATGTTTAGAGGGCCAGTCTCACTTCTTAGTTGTGAAAATCCAGATTTCATTCTTGATAGTAAACCACAAATTGCTTTTCTTTCTCTGAAATGGCTTGGTGAAGATAAAGCTAACAAACAATCCACTGTTCTACGTTAGGGGCATCACTTCTTGTCCTGGATGCGCAGCAATTGTTTATAGTCAGAAAACAAAGCAAGTGAGAAATGGAAAACTGCCAATGCCAAAAGGATTTGGTAATGTTTTAAACACAGTAATACAGTATCTGCACAGACATCATTTTATAATTACCCATCTATTCCAATTAAATGACTCAGTCAGTGAAGCTATCTCTGATGTGAGTTAGCTGTCTTTCGGTAACGAAGCATTCAGTTTGGCACTAATAGTAGGAGTGTAATACCTTACTACTGATTTGAACTGAATCCTATCTGATGTGCCTGTGGCGACCTCCTCCTATATTTGAGGACAATAGTGATAGTCAAGAGTTAAAGGTAACATTGGAGCAGAACTTACTGTATGCCTGGCATTAGGCTAGCTACTCTATTTATATTATATCTTATTTAACTCTCACATGATCTTTGAGATAGATACTGTTATTATTCCCATTGTACAGATGAGGAAACAGAGGCTTAGAGAGAGAAAAATTTATTAAAATTAATTGGGATTTCTGGTATGCTTTTGTTCTTTGGTTTCATTTTGTATCATTAATTTAGATTTTATGATGTTATTCACTTGTAACAAAGTAATTTATAGAATAATAAAGAGTTCTATTGTGGCTGATTTTCAGAGAAATTTAATGGTTTAACAAAATAAAATGGCTTAAGAAAGAAATGGGAGCCATATTTAAACTTTAAAAATTAGAGGAGGTTTATAATAAAGAATTATTTACTTCTGAATGGTTTATGACTTTGAATTTTTCTGTTTCATTCACACAGGTAACAATACTTGCATGGAAATCAGATTAGTATTCATACTAATCTGAGAGACTAGGTATAATTATAATAAATCTTGCTCACTAAGTAGAACTTTCCTAAAATTCCTTTTTAATAAATTATTTGTAATATCTATTAAATTATGATATATTTCAAATTTTATTTTGAATTACAGTTCTGGAATTCAGTCTCATATTAATATTTTAATTTTCAGTATAAAAAGTGACAGTTTTCTGTTTCATCAGCTTGAAGTATGAGGTTTCTCAATGTATTTCAGGCTTAGCAATGTAGACGCACTTGGATTCATTCCCTGTTTACGATGGCGAGAAACGTGGACAATAAATCACACATTTATTTATAATATCTGATCTCCCTTTAAGTAGTTATAGCTGATATTTTTCAGCAACAGTCTTCAAACAATTTTATGACTTGGGAGATAGTTATATAAATAGATTCCTATATGCAATACTTAAAAGTTTGTAATGAAAACCATTGGAAAGATTTACAAAAAGAAATCAAGTTCATTTAGTAGAGTCTAAGTTATAAAGAATTTGTACTAAGAATACTTGGGAGACGTAAAAATATTCCAAGGAGTTTAAAACAGCACCTCCATTTGCACAAGAACGAACACACTGGTAGGAGAACACCTGTCAAATTACCTTTGGGTTTATAGCAGGGTGTGGGTATGATGCATTCCTCTTTGATGTGGGGCTTTGTTTTTTGGCTGCAGCCTCCTGTGTGCATTCCTCGATGGTCGATGCAGAGGACCACACGGTACCTGAGGCCCTGGCCACACGTCACTGTGCACTGGAAAGAGATTGCAGGAGAAAGACTCATAGGCAAAGTCTCATTTACTTTTTTTCACTTCCCACCCAAGACTTTCAGTCTAAGGACTCCTTTTTAGATCAGGACTCCTGGTAAATTTATACCACTTCTTACCAGTCCTGGGATCTTGGTTCTGTTAGGTTATTTGAGGTGAAGCTGGCTAAAAATGGAATCACTTTCAATTCCTTATCTTTGGATTAGTCAGCAATCTTTGAGCACCCCCTGTGTGAAAAGTCTTAAACCATGCACCCAAAAAAAGGAGAAAAGAAACTATAGAGTGTGTTAAATTTTGATTTGCAACACCACATTTTATTTATTACTTTGCTAATGACTGCTGTGTCCAAAAATATGGAAAATGCTCCCACATGAATATTTAAAAATTTAAAACTGCCATCATAGCTAATTTATATTGTGGTGTGGCCAATCCAGTTGATTATATTGAAATGGAAAAAAAGGTTTCAAGGAACTCATTCAAAGGCCAGATGGCAGATACAGACAGCCCCACCAATGGTTCTCCCGGTCCGGTAGCGTGTCTAGATACAGAAAACGTCACAGCTCCACACAGCTCTGCTGCCACAAAGCCACAGGGCTCAGTGAAGAGGTTTTTGTCATTTCTGTGGCTGAGGACACAATGGCTTATTTCATCTTTCTATTTCCTTTGCCATTTCCATTTTGTGTTAGTAGCCAGGAAACCCAGGATAAACATTTTATGTTTAATGACAGCAGGTTTCCTAAAGTCTATAACTTTTTTGTTTTAATTATCCTACCTCATCCCAATTTTAATTTTTATGCTTTTTTTCATTTCACCCTTTTCTTCCAATAAATAATATTCATAGCATTAATTTTAATCTACTTAGACCCTTTTTGGATATAAAGTATAAATAATAAATGAAATCAAACTTCTGGTCTACTGAACTCTATCATCAAAGCAGCTTTCACAGATTCCGGATCAGTCATTCAGCCTCGATTACTCTTGAAGGGCATTAGTTTCCCTTTGCCATTTGAGGGAACGTTATCTGGGAGGCAACAGGGGCTTCTGGAAGTAACTTGAAGAAAGACATTTAAAAAAAACATCATTTACTTTTGGTCATGCTGGATTTGGGGCATTCCTACTCCAGGAGCTAAGCTGGTAGGCTTCTAGACACCTCAAGAGGAGAAGTGTGGAGCCGCACAGGGTACCCGGTGGGGCCATGATGATGAGAGGGAAGAGTGGCCTTACTCTCCTAATGAACAAAGAAAGAAGGCACAGTTACCGGAGACCACTCCTGTGCCAGCCATTTAGGGCAGTCAAAAATGTTGCAGGGCTGCACGATGGGCATCTTAGGGGTGTACATGCATTTCCACTCTTCCACTGAAGTGACATGCCCCTGGATGTCCTCCTCCACACAGGAAACTGCCCGGCTCTGGATGCCCCCCCCACACGAGGAGGAGCACGCGGTCCACGGGGTGGCCTCCCACCTACAGAAGCAAGGGTAGTCATCAGGGCAGACATGCACATGGCCAAACCTCCTCAGTGACCGGCAGACCAACCCATTCCCCGTGCCTATTGATATGCTCAGGTTCTGAGAGGCTATGGTCCAGAGAACCAACAGCCATCTATGGCCTGAAATCTGACGAGTAAGAGAGAGGCATTCACCATCGGCAAAAGTGCTTTGTAAACCATGAAGCTCCACACAAACGGAAGAAAGTACAGTTTTGAGAGCTGTCCACAAAACTATCTGCTCTGTCTCTAATCTACTCAAAAGATGTAGTTCTCAGCCCTTCTTCCTAGATTTTCAATATATATCTAATTGATTTTCAAAAACACATTAAGCATTTATATCAAGACTAAAGTTGGATAATTAGTTAGCACTAACTTCTGCACTTGGGCTCATATTTTTTATTTTCATTTTAGTAATACTTTATTAATTAACTTCTAGGTGCTTTTTTTTTTATAGGAGAAGCTCATAAAAGATCCAGGTAAACAAAAGACTCTCCTTTACTTCTGCTATCATCAGCTTTGGGACTACACAGACTCAGCACAATTCTGATGTTCAAATTGTGCCATCATTAAGCTGAGGAAAAGAAGTGTTAATATAGGCATTAACTACTTATTCTCTAACTTTTGAAGGATACTCGTAGTTAGAGTTCCTCTACTAAAGCATTCCTGGAACTGTGAAGAGGTTTGGTTTTGGTTGGAAGGCTAATGGCATCTGAATCTAGACATACAGTTAAGCAGAAAATAACAGTATTATCAATAACATTTAAGAGAATTCCATTGACTTCTCAGAGCTCCACACAGCTTTAAGCAGTTGGATCCAGATGCAGAGAGATATCTTTGCCTAATTCTTTTCTCTCTTTTGTAGATTCAGAGAATGTAGAACTTCTAAAAACAGAAACATTGGGACTGAATGAGCTGAGCTTGTATTTCTTACACATATTCTCCTTATTGATGAGGATGCTAAGGAGCTTTAAGATTTCTCTTACAATTATTGGAGATGTGATTTCAATGAGAGAAATAAAATGCCACTGAGTTGATCCACTTGAATAGTTAAATTTTAGAATATTGCATAGGCATATCATGGAAACATTAATATTTCTATAAGTAGGATTTTGTGAACATTGTGAGCTTGATTTTTCTTCTGCATGAGCTTGAATAATGTGTGTTTCCCAGTTACAAAGGGTTTTCCTTCACACTTTTCTCTGCACTGTTTGAGTTTAGGCAACAACCATTGTCTTCGCTGCCAAAAACCAAAATGTACTGCCAAATACAATATTTTCCTATGCATACGTCTCCAGGAGACCTATAAGAAAATGTCATGATGGGGAAACTGAGGCCCTCTGCTTAGCTCTTAGGAGATTTTCTAATCTCTTTCAAGAGAATGAAGTAGCTCGGCAGAGAGTTTCTCTTCCAAAAGGAGAAGACCAATTCTCACTTGCCTCCAAGTAAATCTCTGGCGGGCTTCCTTCTGGAGGTGGATAACAGGCCTGACTCAGATTGAAATGGGGCTGAATGCATAAGCACATATTCACATTAGATTTGATGTGACAGTGAAGTAGGAGTACGTTTTTAAATGTACATTTAATTGCTTAGAATATTAAGATGCCATAAAAGAGCATGTTTTCTAATTGGTACTCTAAAATCCCTAAACTTGACCCTTCTAAAGGAAGAGTGATTAATTTCTGTCTCAACACTTGGACCTGACCATATTTCACAAATGGTAATACGTATCCTTTTCAATGTCAGTGATCACAGAAAGACAAATGACGCTAATGTTATTCTGAGAACTTATAGTATGGTTCCAGCATACAACTACAGTTCTATATGTAAAAAATTGTCATGTGAATCCTTGTATAATAATAGGATTGTGTGGAATTTTAAGGTAAAACATGTCTGGGTGATTTAAAGAAAGTGTAAAAAAAGCTGAAAGAGGGTCAGGAGGTCTTAAAACGGTAACCAGGTAAGTGCTTGGAATGAAAAAAGACATATCCAAGAATTTTGAAGTAGAAGAACATTAAATTAATTTGTATATCATACATTTTGGCTTTTAATGTTTTTAAACACACAGTGTGTTTATGTTAAGAAATTCTCACAATTAAGAAGGATGTACAAAAGTGGCATATATTAATTATGAATCAAGATAATTTATCTGAGTGCATTTTCATATTATGTTCAAATAGGTGTTACAGTCAAAGACTGCAATCAAGAATGAACAATCTAAAAATTCATTAAATTGTGCTTTGTATCTACACTTGTGGTCTTAAACCCATTTAAATAATTTAAATAAGTAAAGCCTTCTGCCTTGATCGGTGGGCATCTGCCATTTGAGAACCATTTTTGAGCCGTAATTCTTTTTATTAAATGAAGACACATTTAACTGTTCATTCCCATTGTTATGCATGGACATGCCAAAGTGTACACAAGGACATGGTGCAAACAGACATCAAGGAGGGTCATTTCAATTTACCACTGGACTTTAGGCATTTGGGAGAAATCTCAGTCTATAAGAAATTAAATTTAACCTAAAATAGGCATTAGTCACTATGCCAGAGAAATATAAACAAGAGAGATCATAGATATGACAGAAATCTAGGAGCTGCCATTACAGGAAAAATATAAACTTGATGTTGCTCACTGCTGATGCCCAACTTTGCCTTTGTCTTAAAATGTATGGCTTTCACATAGATACATGTATCCTATAAATAGTATTTTACAGATAGAGAAATCAAAATCAAATGAAATCTTGGTTCAGTTAAATTAAGTTTTTGATGTTTTCATTAAATTCTTTTAAAGAGAAGAGTTCTTGATCAAACCAGCAAATGACGTATCAAGAAAATTCTAAAGTCATTTATTTTCTTTATCAATATAGTCATAGGAAAGTGGGAGGGAGCTGAATAATGAGGTAGCTACTTAGTGAAAGAGTTTAAAACAATCACAAAAACAGTATCTAGTAGAAATCAAACCCCCCTTCTACATGTGACCGTTATGGGAAAAGTGAGTTTCCTGCCAGTCCCTGGGAGTATTTAAGTAGACACTGGATGACAACCTGCATTGGGGTATATATATTATATACATCTCTGTATGTATTTACACATATGAGAACACATGCGCTGAATATAGGCATGCATATATGTGTAAATACATGTTTACATATCTATAAGCAAAAATACGTTTATGAGTGGTTGTGACTGTGGAGAAGGAATGGGAGAATGAAGCATCACTGGGGTGTTGGACTAGCTGACCTCAAGGGATGCTAATTCATTAGGTATTTGGATATTTTCCATTAAACTTTGCTTTATTTTACAGTTCAGAATAAAATTATTTTCTGGGCTTGGTTTAGTTTGGGACAGAGCAAGCCACTATGAATTATTTCAGCTATTTATGATCTGATTTAAATCCTTGGTTCTAAATAGCAGCTGATTCCCTGAGGGCCAAATAAGCAAAGAAAATAGAGCAAAGGTCTATTTCAATCCCACGTCTGACTGCTATGTGTAGAGCTGTTTCCACCGTGGCAGGCAGTACACTCAGTAGCTAGTACATTTTTCAGCTTCTCCAGTTTTCTTATAAATATATTTATTACAAAGAGAACAAGTTCTTTTAAAAGATCTTGAATTACTTTTGTTACTTTTTCTAGTTTTAAAAAGTCCTGTACTTTAAAAAATCAACGCAACACACTGAATTTTATGTTTTGAAAAAACAAGATCTCCCAAAATGTTCTGAACAATAAGAATATGAAAAATTACCCTTTTGCACTTAATTATAATTTCTTTGAAATAAAAAGAGGACATTTAGAGCCCGTGTGTAGAATAATAGCACATCTGGAATTCCACATCCGTGGTATTGCAATAATACTTTTGGCAGTGTTTGTTTAACAGTTAGCAACAGTGCTTTAATGACTAGGGTCCTATTGCAGAGGAAACACAGAAAAGGACAAAGGGAGTGAAAGAAAGACAGAACATAAACCCATACACTGTATCTAATCAGAGTGAATTACTGTGTCCACTCCAGTGTAATATGATCCTATCTTAAAATGGGTTTTGAATGACAAGCTTACAATCTTAGCAGGCCAGTATTATTAGTATTATTCAAAAGCAGAACTCAGAATAGATTGCAAAATATACCATCTACCATCTTTTTTTTTAACAGAAAAACACAGAGTCTATATACGTGTGTGTGTACGTGTATATATATTTATATATATAAAAGCAGCAGAAGACTGATTTGCTAATTCTAACATCAGGATGATTGATTTACGTACCGAGGAAGGGGATGGTAGAGGTCATAAGGCATGATCTGCTTGTATCCGTCACTGTTAGGAACAATAATGCCAACCCTCTGAGTAGAAGGTACACACAATAAAATAAACACTAAATGATTACATTATACAATTTTTTATACAAATGCAAAATAACAATAATAAATCATTTCTGAAAAACAACACTAAAACAGTTCAATATCTTAACGCTAACATATGCTTTAGGATGGGGCAAGTTCTTTGAAAGGGCACCATTTACTATAATTAGTTCTCTGATCCAAGCAGGAAATACCACTGGAAGGGGTGGTGGCAAGAAAACTTGGCACCTCATCATTAACTATGACACAATAAGCTTGTAAATGTTCTTTAATCCCCAAATTATACATCCTATGAGGTCATTATTATCATCATCATTACTAATGTTACTTCCAGATGCTTACCAAGCAATTGCAGTTACTGTCTCACTTCTGATGAAAGAGAGAGCTATCTATGGACCTCAGAACTGACGATACTGTGTAACTGCATTAGCAAATAGGTTTCTTTTCGTGGCAGATCTAATACCTAGGAAACGGTCACTTAGGTATTTTATAAGAAGAGTGGGGAACGACTAAACATAATAGGCAACTATTAGCAAAAGCAAATTCCCTACCAAAATAAAGGTAGGCAGTTAAAGTGAGATAATAAATATGAAAGATTTTTTGCAGTCTATAAAATCTTGTATAGTGTTAACTGCTATTATGGTGGTGGTTGTGATTGTCATGGCTGCGGTTAGTGTATCTAGTGCCCTGGAAAACCTGTGAGGGTTGGAGACAGAGTAGAGGCTAAAGGATCCATAAAACATTATATTATGGGCTGTGTGGAAGTTCCTGAAGGCCTTTAGGACTCTACTAACCCATTCTAACCTACTTCACTGATTTCACTGCAAGCCCCCAGTTGGTAAGACTGGGTCCTTGCTGAGGCCTAGTCCCCTGGCTTGCGGAGGATTTATGATTCATGGGTTTTGGATAAGAGGGTTAGTGCAACAGAGCCTCCCATCAGGAGTAGGAGATGGAGAGACTAAATGCACAGATGCAAAGCATGGTAGGGCATAAGTGGAAGATGCTTATTTTACAACTGACAAATGATAGAAAGCCCCTCTTTGAATACTGAAGGAACCCATGTATCCTACCTATATCTCTGGGATGAATGGATGGGTAAATATTTACATATCTGTGTAGTATTTCTATATTCAATATAGATGTTTACATTTTCTATTTAAATAAATAAACTAAGACTTTTGTTTTGACCCCATCCTCTGAAATATGATGGTATAGTATTTTAAAAAATACAGCTACCAAACCTAGGTGTTTGGGTACAAAGAGTGACCCTGATGTACTGTGGATCAGAGGATTAAAAATGGCACTGACTGGAGACCAGGAAAGGCAAGAAGGAAAGAGAGAGGGATAAAGGGGCCTGTGTATTTTCTGAAGAAATTACCGCAAGCTAAGGGCATATAAGAAAGAAGCTAAATTTGTTTGAAAGAAAGTGGAAAACAAAGCTATGAAGATAGATATCTATCCCCAGGAAGGGAAATCACTGGAGTACCAATTTATTTATTTTAAGTGACTAACTTTTCTGTATTTATTTGTATGACTGCATTTTTTGCACTTGTTTGTGTGATGAACTTTTCATGGTGTGAGTGTGAATGTGTGTGTGTGTGTGTGTGTGTTATCCTTAAGTAACAACATTCAAGAAACTGGATGCTGCCTTTTGGGCATGCTCAAAATCCCATAGTTCTTTAACCCATGATTGAAATGAATATTACTTAACTTTTCTCCCTGTTTTTTGAGCTCAAGTTCCTATTCTTTTCTACCTTCTTCTGACAGACAAAAAAATTAGACAAAAGCTGAATCCTGCCTTTTATTAGAATCATATGATCTCCTTCCAATAATTCATACATCTAGTAATTAAGGGAATTTTCTTTCTAAGAGGACTACATTTTAAAGAATGGCAATCTTCCAAAGTCCTTCTATTTAATAATAGCATTGGACATACACTGTTATCTAACAGCAGTCAATTAAGGAATAAATCAAATTGACTTTGAAGTTATTTTTTACCTGACACTAGTATCTTTCTACATGCCTACATCAATCTCGGAGTGCAGAAATGCATACCATTGCCTTCTCTCCTGAAAGAATTTATGGCTGTAATTTGTCATGTTCAATATTAAAATGAACTGTTGCAGATCTCTGTCAATTGATTTATCAGCTGATGATATTTAAAATGGAGACTAACACTGAAGGAGACAAGTAGACACGAAGAAAAGGAATAAATGGGGGAGTGTATAGAATTCAAGACGTTGAGCTTTGCTTTGGACTGATTTAGAAATTCTGTTTTTGTTTGAACAAGGAGCTTTAAACCTGGATTCAGCAAAAGTATAGCTATATTTGTCTTTCTGTGGCATGGGTCATGGTGAAGCCTCATAAAATGACTCTGTGGCACCTGTGAAAACAGAGAGATATCAAAACAATGGTGCTCTGTCCAGTCCTGCTGATGCATATTCGCGAGCACGGGCTCGGCTCTCCCTCTTGGGGTTCATGCTATGGCCCTGGCTCTCACTACACTGTCGCAGAGGGGACGGCAATCCTGCCTAAACTTAACTCCTGATCGCTTACCTTTAAGACACTTTGTTTTTACGTGTACATCATAAAGAATGTACACGTAGAGGATGTAATTTAGGGACGTCTGTTCTTCCCATGTTTGGGTCTGAATTTGGGTGTGTATGTATGTATGCACGAACACAGCGTGTGCCTGAGGATGGGGGGAGTGGTGAAGGAGGCAAAAATGATTTTTAAAAGTGATCATGCAGGGAAGGTATAAGAAACAGTTGGTTTGGGGGCAAAGCTACTCATTCTCCATTGCTTTGACAGTCCTGACCACCCATGCTTTTCATCTGGGGTCGTGCTGACAAGAGAAGGTAAGGATGAGAAAGTGACCATTCTAGAGTAACGTGGCATCAGTAGAAAAGACATCCTGCCTCATTTTCTCAAAATACACCCTCACTGAATTGTCAAATGGCAATTCAGGAAAATGCTTCAACGTTATGATAGCTTCATATACTGAAATATTATGCAGCACATTAACATAAATCATTTTGCACTATTTTTAATGACATGGAAAAATGCTCATATGTAACTTCAACTGAAAAAATCGAATACAAAATAGAGTGTACAATATGCTCTATAATACTAAGAAAATATATAGATGATATGTATATATATCATCTATGCAATCATTTTCATAAAGTATGTATATACATGTGTCCATATGTGACATGTGTATACAACATGTGTATGCATGCACATATATGTACACACACATATATAGAAAACATTTAACAACAATGGTTAGTTACTGGTTTTGGATTATGGGTAATTTTTGCTTTCTTTTTAATGTTTTTCTGCTTTCTAATCTTTCTATAACATATTACCTTGTACAAGCACAGCAATTAGAATGTTCAAGTATGACAAAATTCAAATCTGAGAAAGTATAAGACAGAAACCTCGGGAACTATGATATAAATGCATGAAATGAGGCCATCACCTCAAATTCCATGTGTCACCTCAAGATTATTGAGTTGTTGTGCAGAAATGATCTAAGATACTACTTTAGAACAATATCCCGATTTTAAAAAACAAGCTAAAATCAGGCTCACTCTACTCAGTTGTGAAATTTACATATTGTGATAAATCTCTGTGAGAAAACTCCCAATGTAATTAACTCCATGGGCATCTAATTTACAGAAGTTCTTTTTATAATGAAAATGAACCATAAAGAGAAACTTTCATGGTTTCAACGGCCTCTCTCAGTGAATCTCTCATGATCTCTTGCCTCCTCCAGAGCTGCGATCTTCACTTCTGACTTCCTGATACCTGGATGTGCTCTGAGATTTTCAAGCTCTGTGTGTCCCAGAAAATTCATTATCTGCCCCTGTAAACTACTGCTTCTTCTGCACACTATTACTGTTTAGGTCACTGCTGTTCTCCAATCTACCCTACATAATTTGGGATATCTCTGCCACTCAGTTCTTCCGGTTGTCATCTCAACAACAGCAACGTTTGCCAAATACATCTCCCGACACAAGTTTGGGCACCTCTGCACCAGTCTCCTAACAGATCTTTCTGCCTGTAGGTGTGATTTCTCCAATCCAGTGTACTCATAGCTGTCATAGCAACTGATATTTCATTTCCCAACTCAAAAGACTTAAGTGGCTCCATAACGCCCAGTGAAATTTCTTAGACAAATTCTACCTCTTTTTAAGTCTTGCCTTATTTTCTCTCTTAACATCTAGCCAGAAATTCTCTCTTTTCCAAAAATCACTAACTCCTCTCATGGCTTTTAGCTATGTACAGTCAGCTCTCCATATCTGTGGGTTCTGCATCTGTGGATTCAACCAACTACGACTCAAATACATTTGAAGAAAAATAGATAGTTGTTTTGTACTGTATATGTACAGACTTTTCTTCTTGTCATTATTCCCTAAACAATATAACAACTATTTGTATAGCATTACATTGTATAAGGTGTTATACATAATCTAGAGATGGTATGAAGTATATATGAGGATGTGCATAGGTTATATGCAAATACTACACCATTTTACATAAGAGACTTGAGCATCTTTGGATTTTGTTATCCATGGGGGGTCCTGGAACCAATCTGCCATGGATGCTGAGGGATGATTATACTAACTTCTAACTCTTGCACAAGTTTTTCTTTAGTTTGACACCATAGGGCAGAATCCACATTGGTTCGTTATTGCATCCCTGCACAAAGGTGATTCGTAAATGTTCACTGAGTGAAGTCACGTCACTGATGTATAGACGCAAAGGCAAGCAATACAACTACCATCCAGAATTAAGACAAACAAACAAAAAAGCAAAAACAAAGTTATTAAATAGTTAGAGAAAGAAGAAAAGAAACTCCCAAATTGCCACTTGCTGGGCCAGTGTTTAATCCCACTCCTTGCCTTTTGCTAGCCCTGACGTTTTGGAGAGGGTGGTCTGTCGTGAAGAGTGCTTTGGCAGGTTAGGACGGCTATCCAGGCAAGCAGGGGTGACTGGTTGACGTGAGGCAGAGAAAGAACAGACTAATGACAACTGTGCTACTAGTCTGCTTGGCTTAACTCTGTATCTTTTCACTGGGTATTTCCCAGAAATAACTATGAAAGCTTTTTAAAAATCTTTTCTTCCCTTTCTGTGTCATGTGTCTTTCAGATATCATGCTGCTTCATAACTGTATAGCTCAAATTGCCCTGGATAGTGCTGAGGTTAAGACTCTGGTTGATTCATCTTTCCCTTTGTCATGGCACCAAGCACAGAACCTTGCACAGGATAAGGTTAAGTACTAAATTAAAGTAAAAAAAGAGAGAGAGAGAGAATGAAATTGTATGTGGTACGTGGAGTTCCGGTACAGAGGATGGTGCTCCATCTTCTTTAGATAGTTCCAGGGCAATAGAAACCAGCCCATTCCTAACAGTTTACAATGGGGCAGGAGAGATGTGTTTAAATGTTGGAAGAGACACAGCATTTTGCTTTTCCATGAGTAACAAAGCACAGAGGATCCGGACAAAGTGAGGAAAAGGACCACCCGAGAAGTTGGGAGATGGTGGGTCAGTGCTCCTCTCTGCTACTTTCTTTCTTTGTATCCTTGAGTACCTACATCTGGACTTCTGCTTTGGTCTTCTGCAAAATCTAAGTGTTGGATTGGACCAGAAGTTTTAAGATGAAGTAAGAGTGGGGTCTGGAAACCCAGGACACTGGACTCTATCTTACCTGTCCCTTCTTAGTGGCTGCCTAGGGCAGGACTCAGCTCAGTGGGTCACAGCTTGAAACCACTGAATTGAGATGATTATATCAAAATCTCTCTTCCTCTAAGACATAGTGACTTCCTAACACACAATAGGGTTCCTTAAGATTTACAGAGGCAAGTTGGGATCTAGCAAATGATAAAATATTCTGTAAATGGGTCCCAATATTTTAAAAGCATAGTAACTGGTAAACAACATTCATTGACCTGAGCTGTACTGGAACCAGACCAAAAGGAGCCTGATTCATTGTCCACATCTAAAAAGTTTGATAGACATAAATTCCTTTCTTGCTACAGATTAACTATTGGAGAGTTTTAATATTTTGGGTCAAATCCTCAAAAACTTCCTCACATCCTCTCATCTACAGTTCTGGGGTTAAACATTATTGATATTAGTGAATGCAGTTTCTTAATGGCTTTTAAATAAGTGGGACTAATATTTCCATGGCTTTATTTACCTGTTTCTGTACTGAGTGATTTGGTCATGATTTGATCTCAGCAAACATCAGTGTTTATGCTTATATGAAAGAGTCTTGCTTGCCTAACTTGGGTATGTCGTCAATTCAAATACTCAGACCTTGCATTGAGATGATTGGCAGTTCTGTGCTGTCTGTGGGGGTCCATGTTGGGTTTGAACCAGATCTCACATGTTACTAAAGGCATCATGCAAAACAGGGTGACTATGGGATATGGCGGGATGGATGTTGTACCACAGATCAGGTTACCTCGGTAGGAGAAGCTCTGGAACTGGAAGTACTTAGATCCACATCCCAGCTTGCTTTGGTCAAGTGACTCTAACTTGGGGCAGTCATTCGACCACTCTGAGCTTCATTTTGTTTCATCTGTAAAATATAGATGACAATCTCTGGATTGCTAACCTCCTAGGGATTGTAAAACTGAAATGAGATAATGTGATGTGACAGCACCTTATAAATTTCAAATAGAAGTGACATGGGGCAAGTCATTTTGATGGTTCTGGTCTCAATTTAATAATGATAGCTGATGTTTGTTGAGTGCTTGGCATCTTGCTAAGAGCTTTACATGTGTTGTATCATCTAATCCTCACAGTTACCCTTGGATGGAAATATTAGGTTCATTTTACAGATGGCAAAACTCAGGCTTAGAGAAGTTAAGAAGTTACTTAGTAAAGTCACATGGCTACAAACTGATAGAGTGAGGTTAAAAATGAGGATGATGACAGTACCTATTCTAATAACTTAGGCTAATTAAGAGAATTACACAAATAATTATACTTTTAAAAACTTTAAAACGTAATAACAGAAGTGATCTTGCTGTTAGTGAAGAGCTAGCTTGGTAGGAGAATCGAATTGCTCCAGTAGCTGAGTTATAGTTGATTGTCTGATTGCCTGATGATGTATCCGTAAGCTCGGGAAGTGTGGGATCATGTATTCTAAAAAGCACCGGAACTCTGCTTCATTTATCTCATCATAAATAATACATGAATGTGGAAATGAGATTTTTATGGTGTTTTTTCTTATTGCTTACTCATTAGCTGCCCACAACAGTTTATTTAAATGAGATTGTTCAAAAGGAAGCAAGTTGTTACTTTTCTAAATCATTTACCTACTGTAATAAAACTAAAAGACCTCCATGATTAAGAAAACATTTCATTATAACCTTAATTGCTAAATAAGTTAACCATTTTCTAGTTTATTTGAGACATACCTGGCATAAATCCCAAGTGAATTAAATGGCAATGCCTCACAGATGGTTAAGTTGAGGTTCTCAGATGCTTGTGAACTGAGATATCAGGAGTTGATCATTATCTTAATTTCTCATGACCATTATATTTTAAAAATGTGATAAATGTGCTTTACTTTCAAGATGACACTTTTCTAGGAATTATGTCTCCTGTTGTAAAAACAACAAATAGAGAACTACCTTTCTAGGCCCATATAGAATTCTAGAGTTCCATATTTTCCTTTCATGGAGCAGAAAGCTGATTTCTGAAGAGTTCAGGAGTTTCTCTGAGGTAACATCAACATCATCGTAACCATGATCTTAGTCATCCTAGCTTCAGCAACCAACACTCATTGCGTGCTTATCATGAGTCAGGCACTCTGCTAAGCTCTTTAAATGTATTACACCATTTATTCCTCATGACAACTTTATGAGGTAAGTATCATCATTATCCTCAATTCACAGGATGAAAAAAACCAAGGCTTAGTGGGCATAAGTAATTTGCCAAAGGCCACTCAACTAGCAAGTGGCAGAGCCAAGATCTCAAGCCAGGCTGTTTTATACCAAAGCTCCCACTCCTGCCCATCAGGCTAGATTGCCATTGACTAGTTGGTCACCAAGTTAGCATTAGAACTCAGCTTGTTTACATGCCTGGCACACATACCGTCTCTCCTGATGCTGAGTATTTTTTTATGGTTGCATTAGGATTCAATTTTGAGACTTTTTTTTTCACAATTTGGTCCCTTGCCAGGGATAATTTATGCAAGTTACTGTCAAACTAAATGGAGCTGGACCAAAAAAAAAAAAAAACAAAAACAAAAGAAGAGTGCACTTGAACTCACTAAGAACTGCTGCTCGGGGCTCACAAGTTTGGGCATTTGCTTAGGACTGTTGCTCTGAATTCCTTGAGGGAAGAGGGGATCTGGATGCAGTTTCAGCTAGAAACAGATTTGTTTGCTAATGATTGCGGCCATGATAGTGTGACGAGTGAGACCTTTTTTCACTTGTCCACCCCCTGCCAATTTAAGCCCCCTTCATTACTGCCTTGGAGGGAAAACTCAAGGTCCAGGCCAAAAAAAAAAAAGCTAAAAAAAAAAAAAAATGAAAAGGCGGTTCTCTGATTATCTCACGAACAGTGTTTTGCACAATTTCCCCCAGACAGCCTTAACAGTCTTACTGTCTCCAAGGCTAGACAGGTAAGGCAAATGTTGCATATTTTACATCTAAAGCTGTTCTGAAAATATAAGGTGCTTATTAGCTGAATTAAAACTATGCCTTTTTAGTTGTTGCTGAACCATAAGCATATCATTTGAGGCTTTCTGGCTGCATGATGGGTTTGACCCTCCACCCAAGAGACAAAAACGGCATAAACCGCTGCACAAATTCCCCAAAAAAATCTCCGCTGGTGTAAGACAGAAGCTATGACCATAGCATGGTTGGCACGTGAGAAACTTTTACATTTGATTGCAAATGTCTTTGTCACGTGGGAAAGGGCTCATAACGTAGTGCCAAATGTATGAAGCAGAAAACAAGTTAAACACACAGTGGATCCCTGCCATATGGGAGGGGCATGTCTTTGGACTTCTGGGAATGCCCAAGTTGGAACTACCACCAGAATTATTAACATACTGTGTATAGATCACACAATGGGCTTAGTGATGTCATAGGTCTGCATTGCCAATGAAAAACATTATTAATTTAAGCAAAAAGTCATTAAATCTTTATACTTCACTTTCTCTTCACTTCCCTTATAAGCATTGAGTTTTGGCTCCCTTTTTGAGATGACTTTTGGCTAGGAAACAAAGTATTTTATCACTTCAGAAAAATGACTGCATAAATGACATGAGCAGAGAACAACAAAGCCCTCTTGGGAAGAAATTGCTGGGCGGCCAGCTAGGCTCAACTCTTAGTCTCATAGCACAAGTGACTTAAATTTCTGCCTCAGCAAAATGTCAAGTTACTATGTGCCATGGAGGTCCAGGCTTGCTTTCAGAAGAATGGAAACCAAGAATGCTAAATCATTTAATTCTAAGAGTCTACCATGTAGGGTATGATTTCAGCTATGTTACGAGCTATAGACAAGACAGGAAAGAAATACAGCAAAAGCATTAACAGTGGTTATTGGTGGGTATTAGTGATTATTAGTGAATTTTATTATTTCTGTTATAGTCTTTTAATTTATCAACCTTTCTAAGTTAGCATTTAGAATCAGAAGAAAGCCATAAAAACATAAAAATTTGAAAGGAATAGGCTAGATGTTCAGCAATCTCTTTAACCTCAAGAACCTCCTAAGTAATCTGCCTCTATGGAAGACAGTGGATGTCACCGATGAGTGTGAAAAAGGGAAACAATGAGAGAAAAAGGAGGGACCAAAAAAATAAATAAATAAAAAAGAGATGGGAAAGCAAAGAAAGAAAATGGTGGGAACAAAAGGAAGAGAGAATGAGAATCCAAAAAATGGACAAAGAGTAAGGAGTGAGATACTCCTGAGACCCCTCCATGCCACCGGTTCCTGTGCCTATTTTACGTCTCTGTTGATGTAAGACAACTCCCAGAAGTTGTTCATGTAGCTGTTGTAAACTTCCTAAAACTAAAATAATGACTGATATTTATAATCCTGACTTATATTTGCAGCTGTAAGGGACCATGGACACAATTATAAGCAGTGATGTAGAAACAGTTTGGTCACTGAAAGGCTTTATATTATGTGTAAGATCAAAATATATACATATGACATCATATTTATAATTTTAGTTGATTAGTTCAAATGTATAACTTTTACTTATTATAAAGTAATATGATGAGAACAGGGAAGCTATTTTGGTAAACACAAAAAGTGGACATGAGGGAGTATGGCTACTGGTGGTCACACCCAGTTTATTTCTGCTTTGTTTGGTTTTAGATGTGTAGTGATGAGAAAATTCTTACTATCATAGAGAAGTAGTTGCCAATGGAAACCATTTTTACAGCTCCCCTTGCAATCTTAGGATATGTATTTTTTTTCAATTAAACAGTCATAAGTAAAGAACTTAATGATGAGGGTAAAAAATATTTACACTTTGGTAGTACAGCATTTTTACAATTGTCACAATAGTATTTATGATTTAACTTAGTTCAAATCAGTTTGAATCAGTTAAAATTCATTGTTTTAACATTTTTGAATATTTTTTGTGAGTTATTTAAAAACACTTTAAACTACATAAAACAAAATTTAATAAAGCAACTCTGTGGAACAAGTTCTGTGGGTGTAGTTTACAAACCACTAATTTAATGCAACAAACAACCCTCTCACTCCCATTTTGTGGGTGAGAAAACTGAGGCCCTGAGGAGTAAAGTAATAAACTTAAGGTTGCAGACTTAATTACTTAGTGCCATTTTTGTTGTCAGTGTACTTACCAATCTTGAAAGGGAATAAACTTGGCTGTCTAAATGGGATTTTGCTGTTAAATACTATAATAGGCCAAAAATCCTAGTGTGATTCAAGACAAATGTGTAAACATCTCAATGGCTAGATATAATAAATTTATTTTTAAATTCAAAAATATGTGACTTTGTACTAAGAACATCTATGTTTTCCCTTTTGGGAGTCTCTAATTTTGGGCATAAAAGCGTTTGTTTAATGTCATTGTTCACTCTTGATTTTACTATGAGACCATTAAACCTGTAGTTAGAAAATAGTTTCTTGAGGGTTTGATTCTGCTGTGACTGATGGGAGAACAGACCTATTTTATAAGAACTCCTCTATCTACTTTTTTGCAGACTCTCACATCTCATTTTCTCTTAAAATTCAGAAGGGTTGCTTTGATCCCAGGTATACAAAAGAGTTCAACGAATTTCAGGGCAATTCCTGAAGTATGTTAACCTTAGCGAGGTATAGCTGCATTTTCTAGAGCAGCTTTCCTTCAAACTTCTGCTACTGGTAGGCCTTAATTTTTACAGCTTTGTCTAATCACTTCTTCAATAAAAAAGCAACTTCCTTTCATTTGTCTCTAACTTATATTTTCTTTTTCCTTTTCTCACTTTCTTTTTTTTTTTTTAAAATAGCCACCTGTCCCAACATTTATTCATGTGCTGTATTAGATGTTTTAAAATAACATAGGACATAGAAAAGGCATAAATTGCATAGGCAGTCTTCTCTCAGTGTGGAATGGCCTTCTGCTTTGGATAATAAGAAATAGGCCAAAAATGTTACTCCAACAGAGAAAAGTGGGTAAAAATCAGAGGCCAGAAAGAATGAGTAAATGTTTCTGATTATAAGTATTTTCCTCAAATTGTTAACAAAACGCTTTTAATTCATAACTGTCTTCCATGGCCATCACTTCATTGGAGTTTTTTCCTAGTTAGGAAAAACTTTATAAAGGTGTAGGAAGTGACTCCTTCATTTCTCCTAGAAATACATGTTACAAACTTTGATGGAAATATGTAAATAACTTTCAAAGTCTCTCTGTGGCTGAGTTGACCTGTCTGAATTGGGATAACCAGGCTTTTTGCACACTGGTCTGCCTGTTACAGGTATGCATAAAAATGTATAAGTAGAATAATTTTAAATAAAATTGAATTGCATGGGTTATGATTATCTTGGCTAAAAACACATCAAACCTTTAACATTTCCAAAATAAAGTAATCCAAGCAAAAATTTAATATCTTATTCAGTTTTTATATCATATCCAATTTTTAATATATAATTTTCTGGCATAATATGAAGCTAATTAAACTTGACCTAAATTTTACAGTTATGAAATATCTATTCTTTTGTTCCTTTAATGAAAACCTGTTATTTTGAGTTTCCTTTTATGAAGTAGGTAATATGGTTCCTATGAGTTAATTAATAATAGCAATTTCATATCACATGTAGAATTTAGAATTCATAAACATAAGGTAGAAAGAGTGTCAGAGCACAAACTTTAAAAAGTTAACAGAAAACAAAAATTAAAATTGCATTGCTTATAATCCCAAAGTATAATAATTTGCATCAACATTGCCCATATAGTATTTTAGCTATCAAAGCTTTCTTTCTATGTACATATAATTAGTAAACTATGATTTTAAAAAATAACATTAAAGTGTTTCTCAGAAATCCAAGGAGTTTGGAAAAGAATTCTTTACCTTTTGGTGTTCATAATTACTTTCATAGGGGAAGAATTTTCTTATATCCTCTGTATAAATTGAGAATGAGTAAGCTAAGTTACTGAAAAGAATCACCAGAAAGTGTTGCAACTGCAAAAGCAAATGTCATACCCATGAAAAGGTCTCTGACCTGCACTTCCATGACTACTCATCATCTGAGGATATTTCATTTGTCAGGTGAATTCTTGATCCCGCAAATAATGTGAGGGCCAATTATGGTCTCCAAAAAGCAAGTCATCATGTACGAAAGTGTCAAATGTCTGATTAAGCTCCTATTTAAAAAGATCTTTTAAAACTCTGACTACTGGAAATAAGTCCTGCTTTCTCTTTAGCAGAGGCTGAGTTTGTTCAAAGGCAGCAAAACTATTCTAATGCTGGCTTTGACTCTAATTAATCAGTGTGGGACCACTTATAAGCTAGAACGCATCAGTTGTGGCCCTGAAATATGGTCTGCTCTGCTCTTGTCCCTGCTCAGGGACAGAGAAAACGCAGAAAGAATCTGAGAATGTTATGCCATCACACTGGTTAAGAATATCGAGTAGTTCATTGGTCTGGGCTTGTTAAGGGCAGAAACAAGGAAAAAGGAGGAAAAGAAATCAGAAGAGAAAATGACTGTGAAGAGTCCGCCACTGGCTGCTTTTCAAAAGGAAAGCCCATAGAGCCTGAGATGGCATCACAGAGCAGCAAGAGCAAGGAGCCCCAGTATTAATCACACATGATTAGGAATGGACACGGGACAGCAACGCTTATTTATGTTTCATTTTATTTTTAATTAAAATATTTCATTTTAATTTAAAAGGTATATTTGGAACTTGATTTATGTTTATGACAAGTGAACTAGTAAATTTGACTGACCTGGCTGGACAAGGATCCAAGTTGCACTCCTGAAGCTTGGGTTTGGGTTTGATGTTCTCTGGGTAATAGTGACAGTATTGATCGGCAACCACGCGGTTGCTCCGGAGATCGTAACACTCAGCTGATGTCAGCTGGTAACCTGTAGTATCAAACCATCCAGGCAAGTTTAAATGCACATGCCAATAGAATAATTCCTTCATGCTTTTTGGCCAGCTCACATTAATGGAAATTATTCCCCAAAGCCCCAGTCATTTCCAGGAAAAAAGACGCGTAATTGGAAGGCTCATTAATTTTTGCAGACCTCAAATACTGTGTTTTTCTCAAGTAATCCACTCAAGTTTTAATAATTAAATTATATTATAAGGCTTGAACTTCACAAGGGCATAGCTAGATTATAGGACTCTGTGGTAAGCACTATGCTTTTTATTTCTTTAGTATAATCTAAAAATGTTACACAGAATTCTGTATCCAAAAAAGACTATCAGTATTTATTTGCCAGCTGTCTTATGCAAAGACATGACATTGCCTCCTTAGCAACTGGGGCACCAGGGAGAATAAACTCCCTGATAAATAAATAAAATAAATCCCAACCTCCCCCTTGGATGATGGGAGCCAATGGAGTATAGCACAAGATAGGTCCAGCCAGTTGCCTGGAAATATTACTTTTGCCTAAATTCAACTTGAATGGGTTGAACTGAGTAAATGGACAATTGAGATCCCAACAGTAGCCACCATGAATGCTGTTTCCCTGCAGAATTAAAAAGAAAAAATGACCTCCCTACTTATTGCTCAACTTTTGCTTTATTTAAAATCTTTTCTCACTTTTTTTTAAATTAAGTCTCTAGCCAATATTTCTTAGCCTCCTCCATAAATTTCCAGTGTTTACTTTAGAGAAGCCTCTTTAAAAAAAAAAAAAAGCCTTGCTGAGTAATATTTAATTCTATTCATGTGTTTTATCTTTCCTACCTGCCTTTTTTTATTGTCCTGTGGGTTTCTGGTGGGGTGGTGATTAAGACTTAGACTCTTGGAGTGGAAAATAAATGCACATAGAGAGTTTAAAACAATTAGGCTATTTGTATCATTCTTACCCTAACCAACCCCCTAAATATGTTATCCCTGGCAGGTGGTTGAGTGCTATTATTGCTAAATAGGAAACAAGATTTACATTTTTAAGGGACTTGCAAAAGATTTTAGGAAATCAGAAGGAGGCTTATGAGCCAGATTTCCTGGCTTGAGGCTGTGTTCTCAGACCACCCACAAAAATTAATTGTTCATTAAAGACCCAAAAAAGACCTTTTAAAATTATACTGTAAAGATGAAAAGCACGGAAAGTAATAAAAGCAATGGGTGAGAACACATGTTCCATCTAATTTTTGTTTTATTAAAAAAATCAAGTAGCAAAGTGATATTTTAGACAAGTAAATGTACCTTTATTTTTCAATTACATTGTACTCTAAAGCAGCTAATTTTATGAAGAGCTAATCATTTTATAATTATCCATGTAATAATTTCTACATAAGGAAAAATTTCTCATGTATTAATAGCAAAATGTGGACACACAAGTAAATAATAAATCTGAAATTAAATTTGTCAGCCTAAACTTGTTGCTTTGAAGCTATTATAGAGTATATGAAATGAAAGATTAGAACAAAAATGAAGCAAATGACCCAAATGGTCAGATAATCATGTTTTCTAAAGTTTCACAAGATATTTGGAGTAGCAATTTTTTACACTTAGCAAAATGGCCAACCAGTTGAAGCAGGAACCAGAAACATAGAAGGGAACTTAGAGATTTTTCTTCAGGAAATTTCAAACTGGGCCATGAAGTGGGAAGAAGGCTGGTCTCAACATCCTTCACACCTTCACTCAGAGCCGTCTTCCTCCTATCTGGGCTTCCCAGGAAGATTTCCTTTGAAGAAAGTTTTAATACCTAGAAACACCTAAAGACCACTGATAGTTCTACTTCTTCACTAAGATGTGAGGAAAATGAGGCCCAAAGGGGTTGTATGTACATGAATCTAATATTAATTGCCTTATTATGTAAGAAGTTATTGTCAAGGTTACTGAGATTATACTATAACAGCAGCTCTATGTGAAACTTACACAGTGTGCATATAATTGAATTGCTATTTCTCACAAAGCATAGTTTTCATTTTTTAAACAGAAAAAGATTCTTTCTTTAAATTTCTTCCTTTGAAGCTATTTCCTATGTTAGTCATGAATAGGTATATCAAAACAATATATTCCCATGAAATATCAAGGTAATTGATGATTTATTTTAAACAAAGCAATTTTCTGTTCAGGACAGATAGAGCAGCTAGAAACATTCTATTGAAATGCTTAAAGCATTGAATTAATAGTTATTTAACAACCGTGCAAAAGCACTTACAGGAATTTTGACTGACTATTTTTAAGCTAAAATCCAACAACTGCTCTATAGAACCACATTTTCAGTGGTTTGTTCACATTATGTAGACAGAGACAACATAGCTCAAAGTGAATTACGTCATATAATCTGTTTTATGAAAATTAATGGGTAATCATTTGTCTCCATTTTGAGGTAATATCCTTTCATCTCTTGCCAAATTAATCTAGTGGTATCTATGTGGATTAGCTATTTAAAGTCAGCTAATTAACTGGCTTCCATGAAGCTTCAGCTAGAATCTATTTGATGTGTTAATTTTCAAAAGAATATACATACATTTTATACCCATTAAATTAGAAAAACTTTAAAAAATGATAATCCACAAATACTGGCTCAGTTGGCAATGAATCTAAAATATTCACACACTGCTTGTTATCCTTCTGGAAAGAATTTGGTAATATATGCCAAAGGCCACAAAAATTCTGAAATTCCTTGATCTAGTAACCTCATTCCTGAGCATTTATTCCAAGGAAATAATTTGAAAGGAGAAAAATACTTAGGTATTAAGTTATCCATTACATTATAATAGTAGAAAAGTTGAAATGAACTAAATGATCTGAGAAATGTCTAAATAAACTATTGGGAAATAATTCAAAACAATTATTATGTAATCACTATAATTATGAAGAGCAGCAAATGGGGGAAAATAAAAACCTTTGCCAGTGACACAAAATACTGTCCACGTTACAGATGCAATGGAGCACAGACAGGAATGTATTCTGTGACTTTTCAGGAGAGATGCATTTTAGTGAATAAAAAAAAGCAAATGGCATTCCTTTTAATGCACGGATGATGGCGTGGAGCTGAAAGATAACTGAGCCTAAGTCAACAATGCCGTGATTTTTTTTTTCTGGTAATAAATTATTTTCTCTAGTTTAGTAAGTCTGACAAACACTCTTCACTTGATTCCTAAATAAATGTCCTTACTTCAGCCAGAAGAGTGGTTTATACTCAAATGAATGGAAGTATCTGCCTCAGGACCAAACTATTGCCAAATTAGGATACTTCTAGGGCTGGCCCTCCACAAAATTAAGGAAAGAAGTAAAGATTGTTTCCTTTAAAGGGACTTTACAGACAGAAAGTGTTCACGGGGCATCTCTATTGAGGTATCTGCTTTAAGATTCATCTCCACTCAGAGGAAAGGGTCTGATCCGCCAAGCACTCAATTTCTCCCATGCCGAAGTTACTCTGCTCTTATGATAGCCAAGGCTTTCCTTGCAGAAGCCAACAATTTCTAGACTAAGTGAACACCGTTACCTCCTCCGCAGGTTGCTGAGCAAGGAAAGAAATCCGTCTCCCTCCATCGGTGGATGATGGGTTGGTAGAAGATGAACTGGACTGTACTGTCCGTGGGCCCCGAGTTACGGATCTGCAGGAGACAAGAGGAAAGTAGCACTAGTGTGACAGGGCCATGCTTTCTGGTCCCTTGCAGCTGTGGACCAGGATGTATGGTAGCACCGATGGTCTTAGGCTGTGTGATGGACTGCATCAGGACAGAGGTGGCAAAGACAATATCACTTATCTCACCATTTAACCAGCAAATGGTCCTTGTGTGGCCGTCACTACCCCACCTTCTTAGTTCAGTTACCACAGAATGAGGGATAGCCACGTCTCAACTTGCGATTCCAATACCATCTATCTTATCCTAAGCCAGTATTCCCTTTCCCTCCTTTATTTCCAACCTCTCTGGTATAACAGATAAAATTATGTGGATTTTTAAATGTAGGTTCAGAAATAAACAATTTCTGAAGAAGAAAACAAAAGAAAGAAGAAAACAAAAACAAAAAACCAAGAATCCAAGAATTAAGTAGCTCTTTCCTCACAGAAATATACATGGGTCTTTCTGTCAAATTAGTGATTTAGATATTTTAATGTGTAAAGTTACCAACTGGAAACTTGCTAAAAGGCAGACTCCTGGGCCCATGCCCAAAGAACTAGGCAATTCAAGTAGATGGTCCAAGAACCAAACTCTGAAACACCAACTTATATTATAAAAGCAATTACTTTCAAATAAAACTAGTGCTTATGGAAATGACAACTCTCCTCCCCCCGCTTTTTAAAAGGGGGAATGTGAGACAATAATTCCTTAATGGTTCTTAAAAGAACAAGGTTGAGAAAACATAATCAAACTGAAAGAGAAGGAAAAATTACCTAACATGAACAGTTAATTTCATGAAGGCAGAATGATATATCATACAGCACTTAGACTGCTGGGAAAGGCTTGGGCTACTCATTATATTAATATTAAAGGAGGTTCCAAGGACAATTGAGAGGGTCACTGCTTGCTCTAACTACATTTCAACAATTAGAGAATTATCAGTCCAACTGAATCACAGGGACTAAGTCTCTGTTAAGTGTTTTTAAGTCTTACCATTGTCCTAAATTGATGGATTTGGTCTTCAGATTATTTTAAAGATAGCCCCATTTCTCTGCTACTGAATTTAATAAGTGGATTAAACATCTTGGATGTAGGAGAAAATAAGAATACTGGAGAAACAGTGACAAGAAGACTTGATAGATTTTTGGAGTTTAGAAAAGTTTTTGGAGTTTACATGAGAATACAGGAATGCTCCTCAGAGAGTCTGGGAGAGGTGGAGAGGAGAAAGAAGAAAGAGAGAAAACCCACAGAACTTCTCATATTACCCTGGGACTCTGACCTATGGAGTATTTGGGTCTTTTCTAATTAGAATAAACAGTGATACAATTCTCTACCTTAAAACAAAAACAGCTGAAGCAATACAGTGTCTTTCACAAAAGAGGGGCATTGCCTATAGACAAATATCTCTCAGTCCTATGTGTCAGATACAAGGGTACCTAATTGCTTGCTTTGGGATGCAGTATTAATCACATTCTTTGGAAAGCTCTTTTTTTTTTAAAGCTCACGAAAGCCTCCAACTCTCTTGGGGTGTATGGTTATCACACTGGAAAGCTATTAGAAGAGGGCTATCATTTGAACACAAGCTCATTGAAAAAATTTTAAAAATAGAACGTTTGTTTATACGCAGAGAGATGGATATTTTTGCAGGGGTTCAGTTTGGAATGGTAGAAACTGAACGGAGTCCTGGGAAAGTGAGGGAAAAAATTATAAGTTCTTAAGGCCAAAGTGAGAAGGATATAACATCACAATACTTGGAGAACCCTTGTTCTAGAATATTCATACAGTGCCTAAGCTTGCCCTTTGATCTGGTTAAAAGGGCAGAAAGGGAGGAGCAGGTCCTTTTGCCCACTCTCTAGAAGTTACCAATAAAAGCACCTCACGCCCTAAGAGGAAGGAATGAAGGAATGAATGACTAAAAGGAGTTTGGGAGTTAAGAGGAAGGGTTAGTAAACACCGTGTGGCAGAAAAGTAAACAAGCAGCTTAGAAAGAATATTGCTGTTAATGAGTTCAATAAAAACTATGCATAATGACTGTAAATTATGAGGCTGCATGCTTCCATTTGAAAACAGATGGGAAATGAATAGTGACCTCTTTATTTCTATTCTTTTTTTTTTTTTTTTTGAGACAGACTCTCACTCTGTTGCCGGGGCTAGAGTGCCGTGGCATCAGCCTAGCTCACAGCAACCTCAGACTCCTGGGCTCAAGCGATCCTTCTGCCTCAGCCTCCCGAGTAGCTGGGACTATAGGCATGCGCCACCATGCCCGGCTAATTTTGTCTATATATTTTTAGTTGGCCAATTCATTTCTTTTTATTTTTAGTAGAGACAGGGTCTCGCTCTTGCTCAGGCTGGTTTCAAACTCCTGACCTTGGGCGATCCTCCTGCCTCAGCCTCCCAGAGTGCTAGGATTACAGGTGTGAGCCACCACGCCTGGCCTGTGACCTCTTTATTTCAAATAGATGAAACCAATCAGGGGGTATCCAAATCTCTGGCCACATAATCTGGTTTGGTTTCTCCCACATTGATAACATTTCCGCTTTTTCCTTTTGTATAGTCACCCTCTAGCTTTAATAATGACAGCAACAGCTACACCAGCAACTGGCACTTACTACGTTCCTACCATGTGCAAGGTATATTTTAATCATATGAAATCTAATCTTAAAACTACCCTGTATTATATCCTACATTTACATTACAATGAGAAAAATGAGGCTGAGAGAGGTTAAGTGACTTGCTCAGGGCTATGCAGCTAAGGCATAGCACATCAGGATTTGAATTCAGGTCTGACTAGCTCCAAAGCTGCTGTTCTTTTCATGGTACCAAGCAATCTCCACAGTAGTGTTGTGAAGATATATGCATTTATCTTCCACTGTATCCTTCTACTTACCTTCTCAGTATCTTCTTAACATTTTTCATATTAAAGTAGAAAAAAATGCTTGAAATAAAAAAAATGAGACAAATCTGATGTCTAATTTTGGTGGCCTAACCTGCTTATGGAGATGAGCCTGCCATGGTCTTTTTCTCTGGTTTTTTTAATTCCTGAGTGCTCGACGCCTTGTTATCATTAGCGCTGTAGCTTCATAAACTCTAAATCCTCAAACATCAGGTTCTGGTTCTCAAGAGTATGCTGAAAGCTTCAGTTTGACACATTAGAATGCTGGTGTAGGAAACTAAACACATCTGGCTTATGTAATTTTGACCTCCTTATGTTAATAAGGAAAAAGGATGTTCTGAACCAAGTTCTTCTCCCTGTAATTACAATGTTTCAGTGTTTTTAATTCAACATAACGACTTCTCACACTGAAAGTAAATGAGAAGACAAAAACCGACCCCTCTCCGTAGCAATTGATTGCACTGTCACGCAGAGCTGGAGGGCGGTGCAAATGTGCGTGTGGGATTGTGGTTGAACTTTAAAGCCCATGTAAAATCAAAGGGGAAATTCTAAACACATGAAGACATCAGCAAGTACACAAAGGCTCTCCCACATAAAGTACTGTGAAAGCACCTTTTTCTTTTCAGTTGGCAAAAGGGCAATTTGTGAGCTCCAGGATGTTCCCCAACTAAGTTTCTTTCTTTTCCTGACATGGAAACTCTTGCCCCAGAGGAGCCGGCAGGGGGCTGGCAGGCAGGGCTCCCCCAACCCGCCCTGGCTGTACTTCAGCCACTGCTCAGATGAGGACAGGCCGGCACAGGGAGCCATGGTGGCCTGCTACTGTGAGCCTCTGAGCTGAGACCCATGCTGTCATCTGACTTGCTCACTCTGCTCGCAGGGTGTCAAGGACGTCATGACTTGGGAAAACTTGGAAATAGTGGAAACACACAGTATGCCTGCTAGGGAGAGAGTAAAATGGAAAACTGGTAAATCTGTTTATTAAATGCCTCTATCTACTATGCTCAATTTTGGGCTGTTCTGGCAGTTGACAGTAATACTGTATCCTCAAGAATTGCTGTAAAAATATTTGTAAATGCTTTGCTTGGGGCTTTCAAAGATATGTAATGATAATAAAATCTTGCTTGTAGAACTTAATGTGTCTACAAATACTTAATTTTTATATAATTGCTATTTTGTTGCCTTTCTCCCATATATTCTGTAAACTCCATGGAGGGGAGTACCATTTATCTTGCTCATCACTCCTGCTTCAGCAGCATCTGCAATGTTTGGCACATAGTAGGTAACCAAACAATTGCTAAATAAATGCCTGAATGAACAAGCAATTGACTTACATAGTGATCACGGTCTTTTCAAGTACTTATGGAAATAAAGACTATTATTTGTGATAAATTCTTAGACCCGTTGCCATCTTTTTATATACATCTACCAGTTTTTTTGAAGATGTTACTGATCACCCCACAAAATAATAAAATTCATGAAAAAAACCTCCCAGTATTATTACAAAACAACTTCCACCAAGAGTAGTTTCTACCTTCCTTTGAAGCCTATCTCTTTAGGCAAGATAGTATAGTGGAAAGGGCTTGCAAAAAATGCTGCTACTTATTGAAATGAAACATAGCTTTAATCATCCCACTGTTTGAAATACCTGATACTTTTATCAGTTGGAAATGCTAACTAAGATTAGGGATTATTAGATAAAAATGATACAAAATTATTAGTACCCAACTTTACACATGTTACAGAGTATTCTAGACCTTCTAGAGCCCCAGAGCTCAATATTGGCAGATACTGCAGTTCAGCTCACAGGCCTTTAGTCCTGGGTTGCATGAGAGAAGTTGGTTACGGTTAAAGCCTCCTACAACTTTTGAGTACGGCAGTAGATCAAAGATGCCTCTCTGGCCACAACAGGTGTACTGTTGGCTAAGGAACAAAGAGGGTGGAAAAGATCTACCAGTAAGGAGATGCTGAGGGACAGAGCAGATTTGAGTCCACTGGAAGGACTGTGCCAGTGCTGAGATGAAGAAAGAGGCAGGAAACAAATGACCAGGGCTGAGCCAAGAGTGACAGAAAGGTGAGGAATCAGTTCTGTCTCCGTACCTTAAACCCAGCTATATGAATGGCAAAACATTGCATGAAATCCAGCAAGAAAAGTATTATATTCTAATGAGCTCGCTTCTAAACTCTTGGAATCTATCAGCAAAAGGGGGAATATTTATTGTGGGAATCATTACCTGTAAAAGTTGCATAGAAAAATGAATCACTATGTACCACTTCTTTTCTTTCCTACAATTGATTTAAGATTTTTCTCTCAAGAACATTTGGCTTAGGACAATGATTTTCCTTTTTATGAGCATGGGTTGAATGAAATGGGGAAGCCGTGCAGAAACAGGCTAGGTGACAGGGCGAAACCAACTTGGGATTAAGCGTTTGCCAAAGCTCAATCTCCATTGGAGAAAGAATTGATTACAGATGCTCCTTGGGGTTATGTTCCAATAAACCCATCATAAGTTGAAAATCGAGTAAGTCGAAAATGCATTTAATATACCTAACCTACTGAACATCATAGCTTGGACTTGCCTACCTTAAATGTGCTCAGGAGACTTACATTAGCATACAGTTGGGCAAAATCATCCAACACAGAGTCTATATATAATAAAGTGTTGCATATCTCATGTAATTTATTGAGTACTGTGCTGAAAGTGAAAAACAGAATGGTTGTGTGGGTACTTGAAGTGCATGCATATGTGTCACTGTTGCACTAGCTGAGAGTCAAAAAACTGTAAGTCAAACAATTATAAGTCTAGGACCATTTGTATTTCCATCCTACCCAAGATTCACAGGCTGCTCAAGCTTCACAAGGCTTTTCTAATCACGTTAGCTCATAGTGAATATCCATAGTTTTACTGTCCTTTTTATTTTCATACTCAATTATTTGTATCATTATTTCAAAATTCTCTATCCAGTCTTTTATCTTCCAAATTACAAGCTAAGGAGAAGGCAGATACCATATATGATAGTCAATCTGTGCCACGCAGCAGTAGCAATCATCTCCTAAATGAAGAATAAACACAGACACAGACACAGACACACACACACAGACACAGACACACACACACACACACACAAACACACACACAGAAGTTCTACAAACGTTAAGAGGCAAAATCCCATTACTTTGCATTTGTGATTTCTGTCTAGGCCCCTGCTGTTGTTTTCTGCTATAACAAAAAACAATTTTGGGGTCCTGAATTACGTGCAGGGTTATGCTCAAGGCTGTCTAGAGCACAGTATGAAGGCATTATCTCTGTCTAAGCTCTAACTGATACAAGTGGAAATCAGCTTTCTATTTCCTTAAAATTCTCAAAAAAGCTGCTTTGACAACAAATGGAATGATGCTAATCTTCCTAACCAAATTTCCCAACTATAAAAATGTAAATGCATGTTGTAAATTGTCCTCTGCAAGAAATAACCGTTCTCTCGTTATCAGTGCATGAGTTGCGAATCAGCGTTCTTAGCTCTGAGTATGCTTATAATTTTCACTTCTGCTGTATATTTCTGGTAATTTGGTAGCTTAGGTACTCAATTCCTCTCTTTCTAATTTGGTTTTCTGCCTAAATTTTTCAAACAGGAAAAACCAGAATATGTACAAAAATATCTTAGCTGCTCTCAAAAGTGGAGCTAAGATGGAGGTTCTGAGGAAGAATGGGCCAATGACTGAGAAAGACCCTTTTATGTCTGGGAAAGTCATTCTCTCTAATTGGGTCTGCAGGTTCAGAATAGATGCATGTGGGATACAAGGAAGGAAGGGGATACTAAGCTGGCCAGTCATCCAGCAATAGACAGATCATCCCTAAAAATTAATGTATTGACAGGTGTCACCATCAGTCTGCTCTCAAAGCCATTTATCTTAATGGCTACACCTGCCAAATTGTTCCTGGGAATATGATTTGTAACTTGATCAGCTCTGATCATCTGCAGAGAAGCAGCTTTCTGCTATTGTGTAGATAAAGAATTGTGATTGTTTTAACTGGAAGTTAAAGCATCTCAAAAAGATGGGAAGGAAGTAATTTTGTTACTTTTATTAATATATGTGTTATCTCATTTAATTCCTCACCAGGGCTCTTTCTGGGGGGATTATTATCATTTTATAAATGAGTAAACTGGCTAAAGGAGGTAAAGCAATGTATTGAAGGTCACCCACCCAGTAAGCAGCAGAATATACCAAATCCTGGAGAGCTCATCCATTCTGACACACTACAGTGGCATTGCCAAAAATGTTTATACAGCCAACATAACAAGTTTAATTTTTTTGGAAGAAATGTTCCCCTGGTAAGCAAAATGAGAATTTATTCTAGTTTTAAAGGTGGCCAGAAAAGGAAATACCAGAACATTATTTTGGAACTAATGGCAACATACAAAAATTCTTCAAAATGAGAAAAATCTTCATTTTGTGTAAAACATATCTTTTCCTTTTAAAGAAACAAAAATGGTATTTTGACAATACAATTCCTACAGCTATTGACAAGAGGCCATTCTGATTACTGTGTATCTTATTCAAAAAGAAGATACTGATTAAATTAGTATATAATGCATCTAACAAAAACCTGTTAGAACTAATAAATTCAGCAAACTTGCAGGATACAAAATCAACATACAAAAATTAGTAGCATTTCTATACACTAATAATGAACTATTCAAAAAAGAAATCAAGAAAACAATCCTACTTACAATAGCTACAAAAAACCCAATACTTAGGAATAAATTTAACCATAAATTTAAAAGGGCTGCACACTGAAAACTACAAAACATTGAAAGAAATTGAAGAAGACATAAATATATAGAAAGATATACTTTGTTCATGGATTAGTAGAATTAATATTAAAATGTCTCTACAGATTCACTGCAATCTCTATCAAAATTCCAATGACATTTTTCACAGAAATAGAAAAAAAAACCCTAAAAATCATATGAAACTACAAAGGACCCTAAAGAGCCAAAGCAATCTTGAGCAAAAAAGAACAAAGATAGAAACATCCTATTACCTGATTTTCAAAATCTACTAAAAAGCTATAGTAATCAAGACAGCATAGTACTGGGTTAAGAAAAGATGTATAGACCAATGGAATAGAATAAGGCCCAGACTTAATCCACAAATTTAACGTCAACTGATTTTTGACAAAGGTATCAAGAATACACACTGGGAGAGAATAGTAGTATTTTGAAAACTGGATATTCAAATGCAGAAGAAAGAAATTAGACCCTTATCTCATACCATGCACAAAAATCAACTCAACATCAATTATAGACTTAAGTGTAAGACTTGAAAGTATAAAACTTCTAGAAGAAAATAGCCAAAAAGCTTCATGACATTGACCTGGACTGTTTTTTTTGGATATGACCCCAAAAGTAAAGGAAATGAAAGCAAAAACAGACAAATAAGATTACAACAAAATAAAAAGCTTCTGTACAGCAAAGGAAACAATCAACAGAGTGAAGAGACAACTTGCAGAAAGGGAGACAATATTTGTAAACTATACCTCTGATAAGAGGTTAATATTCAAAATATATAAGGGACTCAAACAACTCAATAGTAAGAAAACAATCTGATAGAAAATACGAAAAGAATCTGAATAGACATTTCTCCAAAGATGATATATGAATGGCCAATAGGTATATGAAAAAAATGTCAAAATTACTAATCATCAGGGAAATGCAATTAAAACCAGAGCAAGATATCACTTGTCAGCTGTCAGAACGGCTATTATCAAAAAAAACGAAAGATAAGAATTGGCAAGGATGTAGAGAAAAGAGAACCCTCGTACGCTGTTGGTGGGAATGTAATTGGAATAGCCATTGTGGAAAACAATATGAAGCTTCTTCAAAAAGTTAAAAATAGAAACTACCATATGATCTAGCAACCCCACTGCTGGTTATATAGCTAAAGGAAATAAAATCAGTATGTTGTAAGAGATATCTGCACTCTGATGTTCACTGCATTATTCATAATAGCCAAGATGTGGAATCAACGTAGGCATTTATCAATAGATGACTGGCTAAAAAAAAAGGTGACACACACACACACGCACACACACACACACCACACACTGGAATATGATTTGGCCTTAAAATCCTGTCATTTTTCAACAAGATGGATGAACCTGGAGGACATTATGTTAAAGAAAATAAGCCAGGTAGAAAAAGAGAAATACTGTATGTCAGTTATATGTGGAATCTAAAAAAGTTGACCTCATAAAAACAGAGGGTAGAATGGTGGTTACCACAGGGTTGGTTGGAGGGGATGGCAGGAGAGATGTTGGTCAAAGAATACAAAATTTCAGTGAAATAGGAGGAATAAGTTTAAGAGCTCTATTGTACAATATGGTGGCTACAGTTAATAATGATGTATTATATTCTTAAAAATTGGTAAGAGATAATTCTAAGCATTCTTACCACAAAAAGTGATAAGTATATGAGACAATGTATATGTGAATTATCTTAATTTAGATATTCCACAATGCACACATATTTGAAATCATGCTGTACACAATATATAATTTTTATTTGCATATTAAAACAATAAATTTAAAAATAATAAAAGTAGAGAACTAGTTTCTATCAGACAGTTTTAAGAGTAATGTCCACATCTCAAAAATAAAATTCTGCCATACTCTTTAGAAGCAACACAGATTACTGAAAGAGTCATGGGCCAGAAGTAAAGAGGTTATTTTTAGTCCTGGCTTACCATTGGTATGAACTTAGGCAAGTCACTCAACTTTCCTGAAGCTAAGTTTCCTTGTAGGTGTGATAGAGATGTCAATGTCTGCCCTACTTAAACAGCTGTGTGTTACAAGTTCTTTGTTCATCCAGCACTTGTTAGTGCTTATTGAGATCTTCTTGTGGAGATATGAAGACAAATACAATTTGGTCCCTTCCCTCAAAGAGAGGGAGATGTAGTGTAAATGGGAATTTGGGGTTGGATTCACAGAATGCTCCTGGAAAGAGGAAATCCTGCAGAAGAAATAGGAGTTAGTGAAGACACTAGAAGAAGGAAAGAGCATTCACTGTACAGGGCCCAGGGCCCAGCAGTATGCAAAGGTAATGAACTATAAGAGTGTAAGGTGTAGGGGTACCTGTGAGTTATTCAGTTGGCTGAAATAGAAGTGAAAAAGTCAAAGGTGAGGTTGGAAAGGTAGACACAATTCAGTTTATTGAGGGTAACAGGTGCTATGCTATGGATTTTCATTTTAACCTCAAAGCAATGAGTGGAAATGAAGGACTATGCAGAATTATGAAAAGGGGAATCATGGTTTTAGAAAACTCACTCTGACAGCAATAGAGACAATGAATCAGAGGCCGGAAAACTAATTCAGAGTCCATAGTATTAGTTCAGGTTAGTTCCAGTGAGGAAACGCAAAGGTCCAAACTAAGACAGTGGCAACAAGGATGGAGAAGAAAGAACAATCTTGAGATGGTCTGGAGGCAGTCTGACCAGGGGCGTACAGGAGAAGGGGAAATTAGTGTAAATTAAAGCTTCCTGACTTGCCTAGGTTGATAGTGTATTCATCTATAAGACAAAAAATAGAAAAGATGAAGTAGGCTTCTGGGGTTAGATAAGTTCAGTTTTGGAATGTTGTGCTTGTGCCTATGGGATATCTAAGTGGTGATGTGCAGGCAACAGGATAGATAAAATGTATTTGCCAACACTGAGCTATTCAAATGTGAATAATATTACTTGAATCCAATTCTACTATATTTTCAGCATGTATATTAACTCTTGCAAGGCCACTAGGGAAATTACAATGGTATACATAGTCTATTTAACAGTACTCCAAGGGCTTCAAAAAATAGAGACATCTTTCAATTTACTGGGTTTTCTTGCTTAATGGAAATTACTTAACTATTTCTATTGTCAGCTACCTCTGATGTCTAGTAGCTTCTTGCTCATGTTCATGTGGCTGGCATCTGGACCGGATTAAAAAGAACTACCATGCAGACGGAGACAGAGGACAGTATTCTGGAACCCTTCATCAATCCAACATCACTGTCTATCACATTTTTTCCTATATGCATTCTTACTTCCAGCTGCCATGGGGTCACCAAGCCTTAGCTTAAATCAAATGTCCTCTGGCTCCAGGTCCCATGATGAAAAATTTATGAAGTCCTGGACATATTACAAGTTTTACAGCTTTACAGCTGAAATCCTTCAGGTCCTCCTGACCTACTGAAGGAAAAAAATATGTTTTATTTTATTGTAATTCCCAAACGTTCTAGTGTGTACATTTTTCCAGCAGAATGTACATGTTGCTTCCAGCAATGTGTTTTATATTTCCTTGAAGAGTAGGGAAGCTCTGATAGAAGGAAACAACTTAGTCTTGTTGCCAATGGAAGAGACAACAGAACTTTCCATTGAAAGCAGGATTAGTCACCAAGCCTGTGGATTATCAGTTTGTATTTCTCTTTTACTGAGAAGAACCTATATGTGTCAATGACTATATCCTAATTATTTTGAAAACAGTTTATATCCCCCAACTAATGATTTGTTAGCTTCTTAGGTGGGGGTCATTTTATTAATAATACATATAAAGAATTCCCTATAACCTTAAAAATATCATATGTTCTTGTAAAGTCCAGGAGGTAGCTAGCTCAACACCCTTGAATCAAACATTTTCTGGATAACAAATGGGCTTTCCAAATATATGTCAAAACCTAAAGTCTTTCTCTCTCTTCAGGAGATTATAGGTAACATCAGTTTGGATGTGGCTTAAAAATGAGGTCCCTAAATGGGCTCACCTTGACAATGAAATCTGCTGTGAGTGGTCCAGCCATTCTCAGTATCTCTTTGTCTGGAAATTTCTGGAAGTCCACACTAGAATTGTCCACAAGAAAGGTGCCTGTAGAGCTGAGACTGTTTTCACCTTTAGCCCCCTGGAGGGTTTTGGTTTCCAGATCTACATAATCAAACACATGAAGAGGAGAGAAAGATGTTCCTAGGGCTACCACAGACCACATGCAAGCACATTTCATGCAACAAAGTTTAGAGCTGATGAAATTGAAACTGTGATATAAATAAAATATATAGGCACTGTTGGATCACATAGGAGTTTATGCTGCAAATGAAATTATTTTAACACTCAATAATCAAGCATTCAAGGCTCTCTGTCAAAAAAATCTTTGACTCTCTGGATGACCTCATTTGGACATCCTGCTTTGGTATTGATATAACTCTATTCCTTTGACTAAATCATCTCTGGTGCATATCTTATTGATTTCAGTCTTGATAGCCATCAGTCTAGGATACCTTCCAGCTTTCTTTTTGCTCTGTGAGATCCAGGGTGCATCTCTGAGTTGCCTCAGTACCTGTGTAATTTTATATTCATTCATTAACTTGTGTTTATTACTTTCTTGTAGCTTATTGCATATGTGCTATTACTCAAAATGAAGAAACTATAGTGACTTAAGAACAGGAGCTATCCTTATAGCACTCTCTCTTTGGAAAATATTTTTTGATCCTTAACTCACTTTTATGTATATATTTGGTATTTCGTAAATGCTTAAGACAAAAAGAAGACCTTGATTCTTGGAACATTCAAATCCGACTCTGGCCAACAACAAAGTGTACGAAGCATTTTCTGCTGTAGGTAATCAGAGCATGCTGGGGATGATGGCAATTATGAGGTCTGTTTCAGAGAAGACTACATTCTCATGGGACCGAGAGGGGATTTGGAATAATTGCTGCACGAAGGAACATAGATAGACTAAGGCTAATGGTTTCTGAAACTTGCACAAGAACTTTAGGTTTTGGTAGTGATTCTTCAGCAGAAAGATGGAGTGCTTGGGTGGGGCTTTGAGTTAAAAACAATTTTAAGGTCTTTGGAGGTAATAAAGTACCTAAAGTATTTGTACTATATTATTCTACATGTGGTCTACTTGAAGTTCTCTACCAACAGGTAGAAAATGTTGGCATTCAATTAAATGTCCAGTAACTCTCAGATAATATCTGTGGAGACCTTCTTCTAGAACAGGGCAGGCTTTATTCTCCTGCCCTAGTGCACAGAAGACCCCACAGAAGAATACAATCAAGGGACTATTGGAGTGGGGAAATCACATTTGTCACCAGAGAAAAGCAACAGCAATGAATCTCCTTCCTCCAGCCTTCATTCCTCAAGCTGTCATACATGCAGTTGTAGACATATCTCCAGGACATGAATTAACTTAGTTTTGGAAAAATCTTGGAGTTCTAGGCCAGGTCTGAGCATCGGATTCAATTCTATTGACAGGCTCACAGCTGTCTTTCTCAAGGTACTTATGATTAAAGATGAGCTGGGGGAGTGCCAGACTGCCTGGTCTTGTTCAGGTTTGGCCTTAACTATTTAAGGGCAGTCCCACACTGAACCAGCTTCTGGAAGTGATGAGCCAAAGAGCTATAGGAGAAACACGGTTTCATGAATTACTCCCACATTCATTTTGTTGAATTATAATCTAAATACAAAAAAAAAAATTCTTTATCTATACATATGTTACCAACAGTATGCTTGTTGGGGGAAAAAAAAAAGCAGACTTCATTTTGCTTTTCATCAAATCCTTTGGACAATCAAACCAAACAGCCTAATTCTTCAGTTTCTTAGTGATCACATAGTTAGGAAATCCAGGAGACCAATACATTTATAAAAATAAATTTTCCTCTTAAATCTATTACTGTGGGTTCTTTCTTCTGCAAGGAGGAGTTGGTCACTCACTTGGTGATAATCTTGGCCTGATGATTTTATTTCAGTCTCTGTCACTGCTCACAAAAATACTGTCTTGCATGGGGTTTTTACACCAGCAGTTAGCTCTCTCCAGTTCTCAAGGGGAAAAGCGGATCATTTGAGTGGTAATAGTGCACACACATATTATCTTTTGACATGTGAACACTACATTTTATGGGGTTGCTTAGCATTAGAAAAGAACTTGGATCCATATAAGGTGATGTATCAACGTTTTTGGGTTTTGCCTAAACTATCCCTTACTTCTTTACTTCACATGACCCTTCAAATCTCACCTTTTCCATGAAATGTATCTATTTTTATTTTTAGAAAGACTATGGTAGGCTATGTTGACTTTTACAGGCTCCAATTTGTCTTTCTCTTGTTTGTCTTTCTAGCATGATTTCACTTACAATTCAATTGCCAAAAAATAATGCTTCCTACCTAAATTGGTTTCATAGGCATGTGTGTGGGAGAGGAGAAAGAGCAGCAGATGACAGATGGCTTTGTGGAAACACAGGAACAATCAGAGTGGAGGAGACAAGAAATGCTTAAGGAACCAACTGAAGTGAAGCCTTTCAATGAAACTGAATTTTACAGAAAACGCTAGCACATTCTCTTCCATCCTCTTCTTGTTTACAGCCTATAATTTTCTGCTTATAATTTACAGGTCTATACATAAACAGCATTAAACAGTAATTAAAAAAGATGTGGCTGTGTACTGCTGCCTTGGCATGACTGAAGATCAATTCTTGCACAAACCCTGGAGGGACCATGCTACCACTTGAGATTTGGGGTTATGATTGCCCTTCAATCCTGAATCCCAATAGCTATCTTTAAGATATGAGGGCTCTGAATTGTCTTTCATACATGGGATGTTTAATTACACACTATGGCTTTCTTTAAATGCTATAGTGTTCAGGTTGTTTTGTTATTTTATGTTCCTCTTGATTGATGAAGTAATGAAACATGGGAATAGGAAGAAAAAGAGAAAGAATAAAGAAGAGGGAGAGAGGGTGGAAAGGAAGGAAGAAAAGGAGAGGCAAGGCAAGAAAAAGACTGGGATTGGAAAGGAAGAAGAGAGAGGATGAGAGAATATTCACAAATGCACAAACATGTGCTTAACCCATGAACAACCCATTGGGAGCACCTATTCTGTACTTTTCAGGATGACTGTTGTTGGAGATAATGACCATGGTGGTTTCTGCCATCTCATCAGGCAGCTCAAAGATAAACAGAAGCACTCAAAATATCATATTATGATAGAGTAGAAAGATTTGTACTCTTGTGTTTTAATCTCTTCTGGGAACATAAAATAAACAATAACAACTAAAATTCCCAATCCCCAAAGGAAAACAACCGAGTTTACTTACACAAGTGATCAGGTCCTTTTAAGACAAGGCGAATATGTCTACTTCCATAGGGAACAGCAACCACAGTATCGTCCACTAGAGAGAAGCAAAGCAAAGTCTTAAAAGCACATCATTTGACACAAAACTGTTGACTACCTCCCCTATAAAGGCACTGACCTGCATACCTCAAAAAATAACTTTACAAAGTGTTTAAAATGTAAAAGTGAATGTTTGGGAATCAAAATTTTGACTTTCTTCAAAATAAAATATGCCAGAGATGCTAGTGCATAGGGGTATTTGGCCTTTTTTAAAAATATGAATTTTCATATATTAAATAATGAATTTGCAAGTTTTAATTTGATTTTGAAGTCTGGTCTTATACCACGAAATTTCTCTAAATTAGAGTACTTGTGTTGAATTACAAAATAAAAATAAATTCTAATGTTCAAATGATGAATTTATTATATCAAAATCTGGACTTCTCTCTGGCAGAGTATCTCAGATGAGTAGGACAGATAAAAGGAGGGGATAATATATTTGTTGTATGCTTTGAACCCCTCAAGGGCAGAAATCATGCCTTCTAGTCCTTGAATATCCTTCCTACTATCTACCCCTAATACTATATAGAGTGAGTGCCCATAAATGTTTATTAATATTCCTCCACACACACACACCCTCTGTTTTGAAATATTTAAAAAATTGACTTAATCACACATCATTTTATAATGGATTTCCTTTCACCCTACTTGCAAGTTGGACTTAAATTTATAAGAAGCAGACAATTAAAAAAAATTAGAGGTATATCACATGCACTCCAAATACATCACAGGCATTCTTATTCAGAACTCCATTTGTGATAATAATGCCTTAAATTTACATGGCACTGCAGAGTTTTGCTTTCACCTAAATTATACTATTTACTCTCCCACCTAAAGCTTGTGATGTCAACAAAGTATTTTACAATGAAAAAATGAAGTCTCTGAGAAGTACTATGCATAGTCCAAGGTCAAAGGGATAGGAGGGCACTCAAGATTAAGAGAAAGGCAGAATTTTAAAAAACTCATCAGCATATTTAGAAGCTCTGCGGGATTCTTTGTTCGTACATATTTTTCCAATAGCACACATTATTATCCTGCCATTGGAAGAATGTAGTTTCAATAAAAGAATCCCCAATTTCTCTGAACCTTAACATTATCATCCAATCTTTAGGAGAATTTAGTCTAAACTAGTAAATCTCAGAAGTTAACCTGACTTCTCTGATCCCCGGTTTCCTCATTTGGAAAAAAAGGAAAACAACATTTATCTCATAATATTGTTGTGAATAGATATGAATATAGATATGGATATAGTTTTATAGATCGATAGCCTGGAACACAGGAGGTATTCTGTGAATATCATTTTCCTCCCTCTATTCCAAATCTCTTTAAGGACAGAGATGAAAAACTGTTTTTATTATTTTTAAACTGTCCAAAGCTCCCAGCACATTCATTACCTGTTGAATGAAAAAGGAGAAATCATATGTTCCCAATTTTTTCCCCCTGAAGAGGTTACATTTACCAAGTTCTCTAGAATCCTGAATATTCTATTCATGCCACAACCTTACAGTTGTTTCTAATGTCATACTTTGTTAAAGAAAAGGCTGAATTTCAGAGAGCTGAGAGTTTGCGGGGCACATAAGAACAAACAATGATAGAAGAATACAGAAAAGGAACAATAACAACAAAAAGTTAAGACTGGGCCCAGGGGGCTTTAAATACCTTGCATAAAGAAATGGCTTTTTAAGTTTTCAAAAGAAACTCAAAGCAGTTAAAACAATGGGATTTCTAGAAATAGAAAGTCTTTGTTTATTTCCAGGTCAAACAAAGTGCAAGTAAAAGGGAAGCTTTCTGCTCCACTCTGCCCTGCTCAGCAGCCGCCTTCTGACCCACACACCACTAGCACACAGCCTCCCTCTTGTTCTGCTGAGAAGCCACTCACATTCCACAGGCTGGGCATTAATATCCTAGCTTTCAGCTGATACAGTAACATTCATATGTTCCCCAAAGAAGAGAGGGAAGAAACCTAGAAAATTGTTCAGGGGAAGAGCGTAGCTAGAGAAAATAGAGCAGGCACAACCAGAACATCTGATGCTTCTCTGCACTGCCTAGTCAAAGAGAAATGGAGGAACTCAGGCTGATGCAGACTTGATTGGTTGGCAGCACACCGCACAGAGATAGGAAAAGTTATGGCCTATCCTATTGTTCTGAAAAGGCCTGATGGACTCCTGGCAGGTGATTAGGCAATAAGCAAATCCATTAGTTTATTCCATTAGTTTATTCCTAACATTCACAAATATTAGTGTTAGGTTCCATGCTGGGTACTAGGGATTCAGTGACAAAGAAGATAGACAAAGCACTCGCCCTACAAGATGGTCCTTGAAAAAAGGACCTAAGACAAAACATGTAGGGAAATACTACATCCTATACCCCACTGATGGAAATTTCCAAAGCACATTAGTCAGTTTCTTAGGAGCCCTGAACCAAAGAAACCCATTTCACTCTATTTAACCCAATGGACACCTAATGTGTTTATCCAGGGAAACTTTTTCATCTGTATCACTTGTTAACATCAGCTGACAGATATCAGAAAATAGACTTCAAGGAATGGTGCTCTTAATTTGATAAAAAGCAAAATAGAAAAAAAAATTAAAAATTTTATTTTCTGCATGTTCATAAAAGCCACTCACTCTTTCAGTTGTACATTTATTAATAACTGTCTCATTTGCTGATAAATTCTCAATGATTTGGGACAGGTTGGGGGATTCTTCTGTTGGCACCTATTACAGCGTTGTGCACTGAGAGGTGTTTAAGATATCCCAGAATGTGAAAGCAATCTGGTCACAACACCTGCCTCCTCAGTGAATAATGCGACTGGTATGGCTGGCAAGGCAGGTGGCCACATCCTCTCCCACCGCACTGTGCATTCCTCCGGTGCCCTTTCCTACAAAGACACACTGTTCTATGATCAAGTGCATCTGTCCTAATCTATTCTGGCTTTGTTGACGAAACCATGATGCCAGTCTTCAGGACATTTTTCTAGGTTATTAATCAACAATTCTAAAAGAACTGCTTCAGAGATCAGATATCCCCTTTCTCAGTTAAATGGACAAGCTTTCCATGGGAATCATAAATTCTATCACTTCACATATGTAAATTGCAAATGCCCTGTCTCAAGAAAATTGTTTCCAAGGATTTTACCTAAAAGGTTTTCTTGAAAAATCCATATCAATATGTATATTCTACAACTTTCTATATAGAACATTTGTGTATTCATTTTTAAATCTTGCCATATGTGGATGTCCTGCATGATTCACTGCTGTATTAGAGAAAGGTGATAATGATAATATTTCAAAAAGACAGAATTTCTTATTCGTTTATCTGAGTTTATCTCATTTTTAGATCTGTTGATAAGTTCATGTTTTTAAAGACTCTTCCTACTAAGCCTATGGAGCCGATACTTAATTTAATTTCAATTTTTTAAAAATGAAAGAGCCATTGTTTTAGTACAATTGGATACCTATAAAAATAATCTGCCAATCTTGAGGAGATTTTAATGGCATATTTTAAATCTTCATGCCAATTTTATTACTCTTAACATATACCCAATAACATAAGGAGAAGCTGAGCATTTGAGTCTTCCAATCACTACCCCTCCCCACCAGTTTATCTGTAATTACAAAGAGGAGAATGAATACTGGATGGCCTAACAAGGTGCTACCATCGTCAGCCAGGGAACTTCATCTAGGAACTTCTAGTTGCCTAGGCCCAAAACTCTGGAGCCATCCTTGACTTCATTTTTATGTCTAATCTGTTAGAATGGCCTATTGTCAAAACAACCTGTTTCACTGATTCTAAGAGGAATAATTTTTCATATTTTAAACTAAATGAAATCAGAATGTATCTCACAATCAACAGTGTCTTATATTCTCTCTCACCCAGGTAGTAATCTTGCCTGCAAAGGTGCTAACATCAATATACCACTTTCAAACTTGCAAAATGGATGTCAGCATCTTGGATGAAAATTCCAAGACAACAGTGGAACACGTTCATTTAATCTCTAGGAATCAAATGGTTATGGAGGTTGTAGGAAGATGAAGAATCAGAGATGTTTAATAACATTCCCATAAAGGAAGTGAAAAGCTGGCTAGGTATATATAATTGCAAAGTTGAATTAAGAGCCTAGCACCAACACTTTTGCTTCTGGCCAAAATGAAGTAACAGGGACCAGATCTAACATCTTGCCTAAACCAACCAGAAACTCAGATAAAATTACATACAACAAAACCATGGTTTTTAAGATACTGGACACCAGACAAAGAAGGGCAGAAATTCCTGAGAGTCAGAAAACTAATGAAGTAAGGCTTAATAATATTGTCTCAGCTTACTGCCTTGAAAGAGTTTCTGGGCTATAGCTTTAGAAGTGGGAACTCTGGTAGAGCTTCCCTGAATTGAGGAGACAAAGCAGAGTCCAAGGAGACCAAAGCAGTTAGAGTTTGTGGGACAAAGTACCAGACAAGAGAGAGCTATATAGAAAGATAACTCTGGAGATCTAAGAGGGTTCCCTTTAAGTACCCAACATCATACTGACCAATATGTGAATATGAGGAAAGTACCTGGTCTGCAGAAGGAACCACATAAAAGAATTATAGAGTAGAGTACATGGAGCTCATACAGGGTGGAGAATAGTATCTTATCCCACCAGCCAGAATGGAAAACTTTAAAAGTCATGGAACATTGAGTAGAGTGTTCAGAAAGGTCTTGCCTCAGTAGAAGGGTACAATTAGCTCTAGACCAAACATGGCTTTGGTCCTATCTACCAAATTTTAATAACTGAAAGGAACTAACTAATTTAAAGTAACTTAACCGCTCCCAGAACAAAACTCAAGATTATTTATAGGCATACAAAAGTATCTAGTATCCGACAAAGTAAAATTTGCAATGTCTGGCATCCAGTCAAAAATTACTAGACATGCAGAGAAACCAAAAACTACAGCCCATATTGAAGTGAAAAAGCAATCAATCAAAATACAGAGTGGACATTAAAATAGTTACTATAACATTATTCCATATGTTCAAAAAGGTATATACTGAAAAATTAATCTCCAGGCCCAAAAAGTTTCACTGTTGAATGCTACCAAGTATTTAAAGAAGAAATAACATCAATTCTATACAATGTCTTCCAGAAAAAAGAAGATGAGGGATCATTTCGCAACTCATTGTATGAGGCCATTTTATGTTAATACCAAAACCAGACAAAGACATATATCAAAAAAAAAAAAAGGAAGAGAAAAATAAAGAATACAAGAATACTACAGACCAGTACCTCTCATGAATATCAGTATTTCTCATGAACACAGATGTAAAAACCCTCAACAAAATATTGTCAAATCAAACCAGCAATCTCTATAAAAAATAATACACCAAGATCCAGTAGAGTTTACCCCAGGAATGCAAGGTTGGTTTTCTATTTAAAAACCAATTAATGTAATTTATCACAATAAAAGTCTAAAGAGGAGAAACCATATGATCATATCAATTGAGACAGAAAGAGAATTTAATAAAATTCAATATCTATTCATGATAATAACTCTCACCACACTAGGAAAAGAAAGAAAATTCCTCAATCTGACAAAGGGCACTTACAAAAAACCTATAGCTAATATCACACTCAATGGTAAGAAACTGAATGCATTTCTCTTAAGACTGGGAATAAGATAAGGATGTCCATTCTCATCACTCCTATTAACTATTGCATTAAATGCCCTAGCTGGTACAATAAAGCCAGAAAAAGAAATAAATAGCCTACAAATTAAAAAGAAAGAAGCAAAACCACTCTTATTTGTAAACAAAATGATTATTTATTTATAAAATCCCAGTTATCTACCTAAAACTCTTAGAACTATTGAGTTTAGTAAGTTTGCATAATACATGGCCAACACACAAAAATCAATCATGTTTCTACAAAATAGCAATATACAATTCAAAATGGAAATAAAAAATACAATTCCAAGCTAGGTGTGGTGGTGAGGGCCCGCAGTTCCAGCTAGTCAGGAAGTTGAGGCAAGAGGACCACTTGAGCGAGGGAGTTCAAGGCTGCAGTGTGCTATGATTGTGCCTGTGAATAGCTACTGCATGCTAGCCTGGACAACATAGTGAGACCTCATCTCTAATAATAATAAAAAAATGAATATAATACCATTTTTAATAGCTACAAAAATACAATAGATATAAATCTAACTAAAATATAAAAGCTCTATATGCTGAAACTAAAAAGGCTGATGAGAGAAATGAAAGAAGACCTAAATAAATGGAGAGACATGAAGTCCTCATAAGTTGAGTGGCTTAACATAGTAAAGATGTCAAATCCTACACCCCTAAATCAATCTGTAGAATTGACATAATTCTAATCAAAATCCCAACAATATTTTTTATAGCTATGAACAAGCAGACAGTAAAATTTATATGAAAAGGCAAAGAACCAGAACAGAATAGCCAAAACGAGTGGTTGAAAAGAAAAATAAAGTTGGAGAAATCACACTACTTCATTTTAAGAGTTATTTTAAAGCTATAATAATCAAGGCAATGGAAAATCGGTGAAATGACAGACACATATGTCAGAACAGAGTCCAGAAATAGACCCACACAGAAATGGCCAATGGATTTTTCACAAAGATTTAAAGACAATTCAAGAGAGAAAAGATTATCTTTTCAATAACTGGTGCAGGAAGAATTGGGCAACTATATGCCAAAAAAGAAAAGTCTTTTCAGACAAGCCAAGTGGGGTAAAAACTAAAAAACATAAAAAACAAAAAAAATTCATCAAGCTACCCATAAATTTATACCTTTTATAAAAATGACTGAAAGTAGGTCATTGATCTAAAGGTAAAATGTTAAACCATAACATTTCTAGAAGCACAGGAGATCCTTATGACCTGAGCTTAAGCAAGAAGTTCTTACACATGACATTAAAAGCACAACCCATAAGAGAAAAAATGAAAACTTGGTCTTCATCTACATGTAAAGCTTTTGCTTTATGAAACATAATACTAAGCAATTCGAAAAAAAAGACTACAGAGAAAATACGTTCGAATCACATATCCAACAAAGGACTTGCACCTAGAACATATAAAGAATTCTGGTAGACAGAGAAGCAGCCCATTTTTAAAATGAGCAAAAGACTTGAACTGACACTACATCAAAGAAGAATAAAGCACATGTGGTAGGTAGAATAATTCCTCCCTGCCCAAGATGTCCATGTAATTCTACAAGGCAACGGGGGATTAAGGTTTCTGATGGAATTAAGATTGCTAATTAACTGACCTTAAAGTGATTATCCTGGATTATCTGAGTGGGCTTAATGTAATCACAAATGTTCTCTAAAACAAAGGAGGGAGGCAGAAGAGGGGCTTAGAGTCAGAGACAGATCTGAAGATGCTACGCTGCTGGCTTGAAGAAGCCTAGGAATGTGTATCACCTCCAGAAGCTGGAAAATCAAAATAGAAGAAAAATGGATTCTCCACTAGAGCTTCCAGAAGTAACACATCCTGCTGTCACTTTGGTTTTAGCCCAGCGAAACCTATTTTGATCTACTGACCCTCTAGAACCATAAAATAATAGATTTGTATTGCTTTAAATCACTAAGTTTGTGGAAATTTGTTATAGCAGCAATTGCAAACTAATATAACTTGAAAAGATGTTCAACATCATTAACCATTAGGCAAATGCAAATTAAAACAATGAGGAGATACTACTACACACTTATAAGAAAGGCTAAAATTAAGAATACTGACAATATCAAGTGATGGCAAAAATGAAGAGCAAGTGAAAGTCTCATGCATTGCTGGTAAAAATGTGAAATGGTAAGCCCGTCTGGAAAACAGTCTGATGCTTTTTAAAAATGTTAAATATACACCTACCATATTACTCAGCCATTCTACTCCTAGGAATTTACCCAAGAGTAATGAAGGCATATGTTTATAGAAAAACATGCACATGAATGTTCACAGAAGCTCTATTTGTAACAAGCACAAAGTAGAAAGTACCCAAATGTCCATCGACAGGTGACTGAATAAACTATGGCATGTCCATACCATGAAATTGCTATTCAGCAATAAAATAAAATGTGCTATTGATGTATGCTGCAATATTAATGAATCTCAAAATAATTATGCTGAATGAAAGAAGCTAGACAGGAAAAGTACATATTTTATAATTTCATTTGTATAAAACTCCAGAAAGCTCAATCTAGTCTGCATTGACAGTGGCTGCCACGGGACAGGGGCAGGAGGGGGTAGGAAGGAAGAGTTACAAGGGCACAATAAACTTTAGGGATAACGGATATGTTTATAGTCTTGATCATGGTAATGGTTGCACAGGTGTGCACCTATGTAAAAACTTACCAAACTGTATACTTTAAATGTGCAGTTTATGGTATGCCAATTATACCTCAATAAAACTGTTTTAAAAAAGGGCCAAGTACCAATGAATTTTATTTTTTTCATGGGTTCTTTTTAAAATGCTGCATCACCAGGGCTCCTGATGATGTGCAGAAATGAATTGAGTCAAATATGATTAAAAAAGAGTTGAAGTTTGAGAAAAAGGTATATTTTGGTTTTATCAATTGCTTTCAGCTTTATTTTCCTTTATTTGTATACACAAGAGCAATATATGATAAAATATGTCTAAATATAAAATAGATATTTTAAGAACCATGAAGTAAACCCCTAAGTGATTGGAAAGCATTATGTCATGGTTTCTTAGTTTCAATGGCGGCTTTTTTTTCTTTCTTAGGGACACATAAGATAATGGTGCATCTTTCAATCAATGAAGTCTTAGACTCAAAGAAATGCAGATACAGTATATCCATAATCAGACCACTTCTCATCATGTCCACAGCTACTGGTGCAATCCAAGCCATCATCATGCCTGGTCTGGATTACTGTGTAATAGCTTCCCCACTGCTGTCTGTTCTTAGTACAGTAGGCAGAGTGATCCTTTTAAGAGGTAAATCAGATCAAGTTATTCCTCTATTCAAAATCCTCCAATGACTTCTCATCTCACTCAGACTAAGATTCAAAGTCCTTACAAAACCCTGCAACATCTGTGCCACTCTTCACTCTGCCTCTCAATTCCTGCCTTCCTCCTTCCCTGTAGTCTTTCCGAAACTCACTTCGCTTCAGTCACACTGGCTTCTTTCATCTTCCTGAAATGTGTCACAAATGCAAATACCTCAGGACCTTTGTACTTGCTTTTCTTTCTTTCCGGAGTTCTCTCACCCCTAACTTTTGCATGGTGCCCTTTCTTACCTCCCTCAGGGTCTTGCTCAAATGCTATGTTCTCAGTAAGTCTTCTCCTTACTAATCTAAGGAAAATTGCAACTCCCCTCCAACACCCTTGGCTGCCAGCCCACACCCATTTCCTGTTCTTCCCTGCTTTATTTTTTCCATGGCTTCTATCACCATATGACATATATGCATTTCATTTAGTTATTTGTTTATCTGTCTGTCCCTCACACTAGTATGTGAGTCCCATGAGAAAAAATGGATTTTGTCTGTTTTGCTCTTTGCTGTGTTTCCAGCACCTAGGAAAGTTCCTCAGGACATAGCAGGTGCCCAATAACTATTTGCTGTTGCATGAATGAATATATATAGCCTTGAGTGGCTTGTGAGTATAGCCTGAAGCAGCCAGGGGCATGGTAAGAATTTCTTTAATGTTTTGTGCTTTCTTTAAAAAACCCATATGTGTTTTGTACTTTATAATATAGAGGCCTGTGTTTTATTATAAACATACTATACCTCAAAATCTTTCAGCCAGAATGATAGTCTGAGAATATGTTTACCCATATCCATTATATATCAGCACAAGCCACAGTCTCAGAAGCACATCCTTAAGTATTAGGAACTTCATCCTATCTTGACATAAATTAGTTTATCTGGCCCTTGCCACTCCAGGAAGGGGGCGAGAGAGCTTGAGGATACCCAGGTGATTTCAAAACATGCAGAAACATACGAGAGATCTGCAAAGCTGGAGATACCAAATGGATAACCAATAGGCTGGCTCTGGGTCTAAGAATATTCTCAGTATACTTGGAAAATACATAATATTGTACAAGTCAATAAAACTTGCAAGAAAACAAGTCTAAATTTAAAGAATCAAAAGCAAGGTTATGTTAGCTATATCTGACTCTTCATTAGGTTACAGAAGTCAAGAAGTGACCAGAAAAAACAAAGACTGAATGCTCTCAGTGGGCAGTCTTTTCCTTTAAAAAAGGGAAAAGAGTGCCTTGATCTTCTCTATTTCCATTGTCTGTATTTGCTAGGCAGTTATCAGGCCTTTTAATTAAAAAAATGGTTTAAAAATTTACCAGCAAATGGCAGCCATTTGATAAATTTCTCTGACTACTCTTTTTCCTTCTGGCACATTCTATCATGGTCTTTCTCCACCCCCCTGTCTTTTCTGTGTTCCCCTGAGGCTTGATAACATAGAGAAAAACTTGGATATAAGTTCAGAAAGAAAATGAGTTCAATGTGGGGAATCTGAGTGCTAGGAGCTCGGAAAGAGCATGTGGCTAGCTTACGGTGCGTTTTGGCAGAACACGGGGGAGAGGTTTGGCAGAACTCCTCCAGGGGTGGAGAACTGCTCACCTGGCCAGTGCACCGGCCCTGCAGAGCAGCCTAATCTTCCCTGCCAGTGGGTCGCCTCACAGTCTGTAAATATAGGATGGGAGATTCTTCTAGAGCGGAGAAAACATAAGTGAGGCAGTTTGGTCAGCATCTGCTATAGATTGTGGTGAGGTGTATGCATATGCTGGGCTTTATTGATATAAATCATCTTGTCAGGAGGCATCATCAGCACTAAGGTAAACGAATCAATTGCATATTGTCATTATGTATAATCATCAGGTTGTGTATCATAATACACAATTTACCCACTGTCGGTCTTGAATAGAGCACTTTCCATTGAGGTATTTATTTGCAGACCTGGAGATGACATATAGCTATTTGCTTCAGTTTGTTCCTTCAGAGCTTCTCTACCTTTGTTCCCATGATTGGGCCCCAGAGGTCACTAGTCACATGCTAATAGGAGGGTAAGAGGAATGTCTGTCCGAGCAGAGTGTTCTGATTTCTCTATGAGAACAAGAAGATGTGGCTTGAGAATAAAGAGAGGTCTCTTTATTCCACTCTTTATACCACTCCAAACATGCTCTCAGAAGTCACGACACAGCAGTTACTGCACAAATGCATGGCATCCTCTTTCATGCCCAATAGTAATTCCTAGACAATGAGCACTGATTCAACTATGGGACAGAAATAATTAGAAATATTTTAACTTTTTTAGCATTCCTTGAAGGGTTCTGTTAAAAGTGGTCTTTTAAATGTAACTTTTTTCAAATATCCAACCATGATTTCAGAGATTTACAAAAGAATTATGCCTCTATCCATTCCTGGTTTCCATCTTATAAGTTCTTTAATTTTTCATCTTATAGAAGAAGCTACCAACACACATACCAATGAAAAATCTGGCCTGAATGTACTATGTCAGTGTCTAAGTTACCTCATCCCTCATTCTATCTGCCAGAGTCTTTTAACTTTTTTATTTTTTATTTTTTGCAGAATCACATTTTTCACTCCCTCCAGGGAAGTTAGAATGTGGAGAGTTCCCTAAACTGGCACTTCCAATTTTTCATGTATTTAAAAGTCCCTAGTCTTTCTTCCTGCCCCCTCATCTTTCCTTGAGCCTAGTCCTTTGGAAAGCTGCCTTTTCATGACTTCTCTGAGTAGTTCTCTTGTGCACACCAGAGTGATTAAATCTGCCTTTCTTCTTGACCTACAAGTCCATTTAAAGCCACAACCCCCCTCCCCCATACATCAACTGTTTTCCTCCAGCTAGTCAACAAGTAAAGAGAACAAAACCCGCACTCAGTAAAGATATTCATTCTCATTTCCCAAGCCAAGGAGACCTGTAAGAAGAGATACTCAATCAAGGATCTGTTGAAGGATTCTGGGTAACAGTAAAATCTGGAGACAATATGCCAAGCAAGGCCAAAATAATTCTAAAAATTGAGTACAAGGGCTTGAGTACAAGGGCTGTCTTATTTTCATCTGTATCCGCTGCAGTGCCTAGAACAGTGATTGTCACAGAGGACAGTGTATTGTACAATGAAACAGATTAATGACCGCATTGTTGGCTTAGGTCTCATGCGAACTTACACCATCTACCCTAGCAGGACCTGACCGGGCAAACATCCGAGGCATCTTGCCTTGATACATCTGTCTGCTTTCTAAGTGTCCTGTCACAGAGACTGCCAGCAGGGCTGGGAGACAGTCCTGAGGAATGAGTAAGTGCTTAGTGCTTAGGCCCTGGAATCAGACTCTGAGCTCAAATCTTGGCTCTATTACTTTAGAGCTGTGTGACTCTGAGCAAGTCACATAACCTGGCTTAGCCTGAGTTATCTCATCCATAACATGGGGATTAACAGCACCTTGCTCATGAGGTTTAAATGACATGATCATGTGACATTACCAAAAGTACATGTATAATAAACACACATTTTATTTTGCTGATATAGAGAGATCAGGACTCAAAGTTCAATAAAAACCTTCACATAATTACTGCCCTGTTAATTCTGAAGGAACCTGTGTCAGTCAGCACTGACTAAACACCACTTTGTAAATGAAAACCACATGATTTCATAGCGATAGGCATGAATTTGTGCTGACCATCCCACTCTCCCTGCTATATTCTGCCAGGCATATCACACAACACATCAGGCAGGAGCTGGGATGCAGTCTGTCCTCACAGTGGGCAGCAAAGCTCACATTTGCACGGGGAGTGCCTCTAGACCTGTCACTCCTGCTATGGAAAGGTTTCCCCCTTGGGATTGCAGCTGGTGATCTGACTCGTCCCATCTAAGCTAACCCACAAGCAGGAACATGAAGCTTCTTATAACATTTCCAGGTTTGTCTTCATTTTGGTGGAGGTCTTATTCCCTATCTGCTGAGGGGAACCAGAGCTAAGCCAAGGGAGGATAACAAGTCAACAAATCCACAGATTGCGCCATCTCTGTAGTATCTTACGTTTGGTCGCGGAGAGCTGGGATTTATACTGCCCTCGGACCAGCCGGCAGGTGGATCCGTCTCCGTTGCAGACCCCACAGTTATCTTCCTTGACGGTGCTTCCCAGCTGGTGATCGCAGCCAACAATCTAACAAGAAAGAGAGATGGGTAATTCAACTGGCACCCAAGGAGGGAGGGATGCACTGTGAGGCCAATCGCCACCAAGTAACCCTCCCTTCATCCCTGAAGGGTACAAAACGTACTTCCTGTGAAGAGGACTGAATTCAAATGGAATTTGAAACAAGCTAAGAAAGAAAAAAATGTAGCAAGGGTAAAAATGTGTTTCTATTTTTTGAGACAGAGTCTCACTCTATTGCCTTGAGTAGAGTGCTGTGGCATCAGCCTAGCTCACAGCAACCTCAAACTCCTGGGCTCAGGCAATCCTCCTGCCTCAGCCTCCCAAGTAAGCTGGGATTGCAGGCATGCACCACCATGCCCGGCTAAATTTTCTATTTTTAATGGAGACAGGGTCTCGCTCTTGTTCAGGCTGGTCTCGAACTGCTAAGCTCAAGCAATCCTCTCACCTCAGCCTCCCAGAGTGCTAGAATTACAGGTGTGAGCCACCATGTCCAGCCAAAAAATGTTTCTGTAGTTCAAATATATAAACAGAAAGAAGGCATAAAGAGAGAGGATGAGAGAGAATGGTGGAAAAGGGATAGGGAAGGATGGGGAGAAGGTGAGGGAGAGAAGATCCTAAATTACTGATGTTATAGAACTTTAACTCAATAATAATTCCCACTGTCAATAATTACGATTCACTCAAATGACAAAAAACACAACCCCAAGGTAATGATAGCAGGAAACATCTTATGAATACTCCCCATATTCCACAGGTTCCTTAGAATGTAAGCTGCATGAGGGCGGGGAATTTGCATGTTGGGTTCATTGATATATTCCAAGTAAGCTGCACAGTGCTTGGCAAATTGTAAGCCCTTGACAAATATTTGCTGAATGATAATGAAAATACTTTCTTTTCTAGCTTGCACTCTAGCTAAGAAAAGAGAAAAGGAATCAGCAGACAGAAACAGCCTTAGCGTGTGTGTGTAGGAGGAGGGCTGGCGTGAGGGCAGTAGAGATTACCAACACAGAGGCCCTGCTATGTGCCTTGCCCTGTTCTGGACCAGGCACAATATATTATAAATATTTCATTCATTCTGAAAACAATCATGAAAGATACTCCCGTTTTAAAGTTGAGGCCATGAATCTTGCCCAAGGTCACTTAGCTAATAAGCAGCCAAGTTTTAAATACTTCTAGCAAAACATTAATGGCTCATCCAAATCAGGCTTAACAAAAGTCACAAGTTTTTATAAAGTATGTGGGCAATCGTATTTATATTTTTACTCTTTCCTTTCCAGTGTCTGAATTTAAAAAATTCAAATCTAAAATATACCCGGTCGTACATCTTATAGTTCTTGTTAGAGCTGACACCAAAAGAATTATTCCACCCCCGAACAATTTCCATTACTGTCTTTGACAAAATGAGAATGGTCGTGACATGTTGAAGGGGCTTATCTCCACAAAGTCCCCACAATTCGTCCTGCCTGTCAAAAATCTGGTTGCTAATATGACCTTTCTTTTAGGCTTGGGGTTTTTCTCTTCTATTCCTTTTATTAATAATTGCAAACATGTTTAGGCAAAGGTTTAAAACATACAATTATTTAGCATTATGTTATCTATGTACTCTATTTTTAAAATGTGGCAATGTGTATTTTTTCATTAAAAGCAAATGAACAGCTTTTTAAAATAGATGACAAAGCAGCAATCCCTTCAACAACTGTACATTTTTTGAAATGCAAAGCTATCAGGAAAACACGGTGCTGAGTTCCCCAATGGGAAAAAAAGGGAGGTAGGTTCCATCCCTGTGTGTCCACTGTGGTCAAGCAGCAGTTCACCTCAACCTGTGCAGAGGCTGCAGTGAGGCCACTTCGGAATGCAACCAAGTTTCATCCAGGCAGAGACAACCGTGTGCTGGCTCAAGACTTCATTGGTGTATTGTAAGTAACTGCAGTAAAATTATTTGCAAAATTCCTATCTGTAGATGGATCCACACAAGAACTGATCAATATCGTATTCCCTCTTATATTCTGAGTACAGCAAGAAATGGGATTATGCAAGTACCTTATTTACAAAAAAAGTCATTTAATTGTTTATGCAACATTTACTGGGGACCTGCTATGGGCCAGGCACAGTGCTAGGAGCAAAATTCGGTAGTGGCTTTAAGGATGCAGAGGCCCCTCTTCCTGAGACTTACAGTCTAGTGGTAGAGGCAGATATTACTCAGATCATCACACACAACATGTGTAAAATTATAATCATGATAATAGCTATAAAACACAGACATGTGGTATTCTGAGAGCATGAAATATGGAGAATTTGATTTGGTTAGAAAGGAAAGAGAAGACTGTCCCGAGGAAGGGTCTTTTGAGCTGAAGTATGAATGAGGGGTCAGAGTTAACAAGTGAAGGGAGTTGTTGCCGTGAGGTTTAGCACATCCTTTAGAAATGCCTAGATATTAGCTAATGAGATAATAATCAAAAACCAAAGTTGGCAAAAATAAAAAAAATGTCAGAACATTAAATCATCTGATTACCTTAGCACGGCTGAATCTTTTGAGAAAGCATGGAGGTCTTCATTCAGGCAGCAAAGAATTATTGACTCTACTGTTGTCTGGGATTGAAAAGAGATGGTCTTAACCTGACAAGGTCCTCAGCTATGCGGAAGGACAACATGCAGCGGGCACGGAAATGTACACTGTCAGACATCTCAGATGTAACTGGATTTACTCCTTAAACTATAGGAATTTCAGGTTTCTGAAAAGATTTAAGTTTCTGTGGAAAATCTTTAATGGAATCTGATGTCTCTAATGGAGCCAAAGGAGATAATCATGAAAATCTCCCTCTAATCCTAAAGATTTCTTATGGTTCCAAAACCATTTTAAGAAAAGAACAATTCAGCTTCACAGATCCAAAAGAATAGTCTATTAGGAATAGCTAAATAGGAGGTGACATACTTTAAGGCTAACTTGGCCAGACCCCCAACTTAGCACTCTCAGTATGGGTTTATGGATCCCAGGATATGAACCAAGTCAGTTCTAACTGGGCTTTGTTTAACTTCAGAGTCTAAAAGACAAACATCTCCCTGACACAATTGTTTTTCATTCCCCCTTTTTCTTTGTATCAATTCTTCTTTAAGATGCCAAAATATTCTAACTCAATTATTTTTAAAATGTGGAATACTTTATCATCAGATAAAATGTTCTTATTTTGGTCCAAGTGGAAAATTTTTTGCAGTTGTATCAGGATAATCATTCTTGATATATCCTAATCTGTTAAGCTTAAATAACTGTTAGATTAATTAAAAATTAAACTGTTACTTTAAGACCTACTAGTAGTAACAGAGAGAAAAATAAATAGAAATACAGAAATGGGCTCACTGGGCACACGCTATCACTCCTGACTTGAACACTCTTTCCTAACTCTTTATTTGGCAAACTCCTATCCATCCTTCCAATCCCAAATAAATGTGTCCTCCTCCATAAAAGCCTGTCCAGATTACAGAGTTAACTGCTTTATTGCTTTATGCCTCCTCAGACTTTTGTTCATACCTCCATTGGCAGAGATTGTTGGTTGCCATCCAATATCCTTCTTCTCCTGTTTTTCTCAGAAACAGATTCCAAGTTTATTTAAGTTAGCATTATATCCAGTTAAAAGAATACATTTCTCATTGGCCACATGACCAAGTTGTAATTAGTGAAATAAAAGCAGAAGTGTCATGTGGGACTTCTGGAAAGACTACTTAAAAGAAGCAAATGTAGCTGGGAAGGCCCCTTCTGCCCTCCGCCTTCCTATCACTCCAGAAGCCATCTTGAAAATGAGACAATCTTGAGAATAGTGGCCTAGTTGCACTCAGGATGGCAGAGCAGAGAGAGAGAAAGATCCTGGTTCCTGAACTACATTTGGACTGGTTACATCTCAGCTTCTTTTTTGTGAGAGAATAAGTCCTCTACATAAAGGACTTTTGCCACTATGACTTTGGGATTTGTTTTATATAAACCCAATTCAAATTGTTATATAACTTATATTGAGTTTAATCTATTAACTGTCTGTCCCCACACTATATCAGGGAATGAGAACCCGTGTTTTACTAATCTTTGATTTCTGTTGCTCAACACAGTATTTGACATTTGAGATGCACAAAGAATGCTGGTGAATCAATGAAACATGTAACACCAAACATAATGGTTTACTAATAGTTCCAACGCAGGTTACACATGGGCAACCTTAGACTGCCATCATTGATGACATATAAGTCTACAAAAAGTGTGCATGTGTGTATGTGTATGTAAGTGTGTCTGTTTGTAACTGTGACCATAGAGAAGCAGACATACTATAAATGACATCTAGAGGTCAAACCTAAACGCCTTCTTGATGCACGAACAAGAATTACTGTAAAAGGCTAGTATTTGTAGAGACTATTTCCCAAGTGCACCTACGTTCACTATTAGTGAAGTGTCATGGAAGGCAATGTTCAGGTCACTGAGTTCCCAGACCCACCCCATTCTGGAAAAAACATTAAAGTGAGATAATGACCACTCATAACTTTGGCAACTGCATGGAATTTGTTTTTTTGTAAAGGATGGAAAAATAACTGAATATTTTGGCCTAAAGCAACTTATTAGTATTCGGCTACTAGGTGCCGGCTGGAGGCAGTAGTCTAACCTCATCCCCATCCAAAATGACTGCATGGTATTGCTTATTTTACAAAATCTTTATCCTAGGTGATATAAAAAGTGAGAAGCTCTAAGAACAATTTAGAGAAAGGCAAAATAGCACCCTAAGACTTACCAAGATTAATTATGTTTTTCTTGTTTGGACACCATTAGAGGATCATGAGTTCTGCTTTTATATTTTAAATGTACATTTTTTTATACCTACTCTTATACACATATACATGCACAAGACATGTAGTCCTTTGTCTTATCTTTGAGTCAAACAAACACTTAAGGCTGCTAATTTGTCATCATTCTTTTTCAGGATTTTCTAAAGGGAAGAAGAGATCTACACCACCCCCGACCAAAAGTCTAGGGCTGCAGCATCCAATCCAAATTGGCTCAGAGTCTTAGCATGTTGTGCAGATTTTAGGCATCAGGCCTGCAGTATGTGCTGATAGGGGTTTCTTCCTTCACTTTATAGAGATGATAGCAAGTGAACAGGCAGAACGCAAGACTGAAATTCCCTAGACACTAAAATATGTATAATAAAATATCTTCACTAGGAGCCACAGGAGAAAGAAAGATGAGCACGCTAATAATTGGGAGAACGTAAATAAACGTGATCCATAAGCAGATACTTGCCCCAGACTGACATTCTTAGGATGGGTTCACACTGGCTCTGTTTCAAATGGTTTCCCACAAGGACTTCAACTTCTAGCATCAAATACTGAGCCAGTGATGTCAAGCGTTTCTTGATCCAACACCATGAGGTAAGAAATTTTTAAATCCCTCTATATTCAGCACTGGGAAAGACAAATAATGGAAAACTAAACTCCGCAAATCTGATCACAGCCGCTCTTATTTATAATTATTCAGATAGAAATTTATGAGTAACAGTGTGCTCTTACATACACAATACCTCATTTACTAATTATGTTAAATAGGGGAGGTAGTATATTTCCAACCTTATCCTCAAAAGATTCAAATATTAATTAATTTGCTTACATTTAACCTTTTAATAAAAAGATTTACAGCATATACATATGATACAACAATAAAGCATAAGAAAAGAAACAAATGGGTAAATGGAGCAAAGGGAAAAACAAATGTAAGAAAGATAAAGCCAGAAATGAGAAAACTGCAATTAATGACACTCTAAGGTCCTATACAGTCGCTAGATTGGGTTGTGGGGGAGATCACCTAACTGAATTTGAGCTTCTTAGAAAGGAAGAAAACACGAACAGTTGTAAGGGTCACAGAATATGCTGGATCTTTTCGAAAATGTTTAGGATAATGTGTGTTTCTTGTAGTAGACAGACAATAAATATTTGTCTAATGAATGAATGAAAAATTGTTTTAGGAGAACCACAATGAAAGTACTGAAATCCCAGATGCACATTTCCTGAGAGTCTTCTGAAAGACAATACATATAACACTGTCCCAATAACATCTGAGCAAATAAATACAGGTTGTAAAGTGACTCTCAATAACCTTTGATGAAGTACAATGGTCAGGGAACATTTGGTAAAAGCCAAAACAAATCACCCAGGTGTACAGCATTGTGACAGTCTGACCTAATCCAAGGGCAGACTTCAGAACATCCTCCTAGGGCTGGGCTGGCAAGAATATGGCATATGTGCAGCTATTCTTCCTGCCAGGACCAAGGCAGACATTGCTAATCAACTGCAGCCTCTTTGCCACTCAGGTTTGATGTGGCCTCAGATCTTTTAAGATACTGTGCTCTAAAAACCAAATCCAATAGACCATAGTTTTCATATGAGGAAACTGAAACAACTTACCATTCCATAGTCAGAGAAATGAACGGTTTGCTTACCTTTGGACAATTCTCCACAGACACTAATTCTTTTAAGATCTAAATGACTTCAAGTGCAGATAATAACACTAAGGTTCAGAGAAGATAACTTCCCCCAGGTCATGTAGTGGGTAAGTATTAATAACACAACTAAAATTCCACCTTGGGATTTCTAACTGTGAATTATAGTAGGATGCCTATTAACCATGAAAAGACATACTTCACAATATTTATAGGGCAATGGCGAGTGGTAATGTAACAACAAGTTTGAATATTCTTATCAAGGTCATCACCACCAGAGCTAGACTTACACACAGGGATGAATAGATGGTTTCATTTGCAATATGTGTCATGGAAGCATATGTGGGGAGTGAACGGGAAGGTGCTACTCCCCTTCTATACCCACGGTCCACACCTCCTGACCCCCACATATGCATGTGTGCACACAAACACACACACACACACCCCTACCTATCTCATGGTTTGTTATGAGTACCCAAATTTCCTCCTTTACACACTTTATTTTTGTGGTTTACAACCAAGTTTTCCAACATGAGAAAACAGGATCCCCAGTAATTCACAAAGGTGCTAACAGTGGTCTCTGAGCTATGTTTACTATTTCCAATAACTTAATGAAATACATTTACCTACAAAAAAACCAGATAAGGTCACCAAAACACCAACCACCTCATTATACAAATAAGCTGAATCCTGATCTTTACTGCATTTATTTTTTTAATTGAGAACTCAGGCCTTTTAGTCATAAAGTAGGAAAACAAATTATTGCTTAATACATGCAGTGTTTTGAGTAGATGGAAACTTCCAAAACACAAGGCCCATAAGAAAAAAAATATATAAAGGGCTCCTTTGTGTTAAGAAGTTGGGAACCACTGGGGTAGTCCTTTGTTTGTTGTTCAAATACCCTTGGGAGGAGTAACATATGAAGTTGTTGATTGTACTTAAAGTAAACCAAATCAACTGAACATAAGGTATCATGCTGGCTGTTACGGTGCTGTGGGGAATACGTATGAGTGGTAGGCGTGGTCTCAATCTAGGATGAATGGGTTTAATCAGATCATTTCCTCAAAACAGGTAAGAGTAGAAAGGGAGTAAGATCTCTAAGACTAACGGTCAAAGGGGCACGGAGGAAGGGAAAGACAGAAGGAAAAGCCACTTACAGAAGGAAAAGTAAACTAGTGTTTGCCAAAATCTTGTTATTTTTAGGTATATTATATATCTTCTCACTTAATTCTTATGATAGCCTTGAAAGTTACCTAAAATTATGTCTGTTTTACAAAAATAAAATTGAAACTTAGAAAGGTTAAACAACTTGCCCCAAATCACATTATTAGGACTGGTATCACCGGAGTTGAATGCAGTCTGAATAGCACCGTGTCAGGTAAGAGGGATCCCTCTACTCTATGCTCTGTCACGTTCCCCTGGGGGCTGAGAATTGTGGTGAAGAGACAGGAAGGAGGGGGATGCACAGCTGTCAGCCACACCTGGTTTCCCAAAGCAACACCTGCCTACAACGAGACTGAGCATCAGGAAAAAAGTGGGACCTTTGCAGTCAGGAGCTTTGAAAGTATACCTGCAATGGGCAGGAAGTTTTCTTTCTTTTGAGAGAATGATTCAAAATAGTTGCTTTTGTTCTATAGCCACACACACATGCTAAAGGGAAATACTGGTGAGTATGCACAAGTTATTAGCCTAAATGTTGAGGAGTAGCTCTCTTACACTCTGATATGCTACTATGTGGGAAAACATTTATCTGAGAGCATTAACTCCCTTTCCTCCAGGTGAAGCTTTTCCAAAAGAACCCTCCCAATGCTTGGCATTCTCTCTTCTGGGGTTTATCAGTCACTGCCAAGACTAGCAAGTTTCCTTGCAGATTCACCAGCCTTGCAATGGCCCACAAGGTCCTGCATCATCTAACCGAGTTACCTCTCTGACCTCACCTTCCAATGGCTTATTGTCTTTGCTAGACGTTCTTCAAGCACATCGAGCACTTTCTCATCTTAGGACAGCCCTGGTTGTTGCCTCTGACTGGAACACTCTTCTTTAGATACTTCCATAGTAGCCGTCTTGCCTCTTTTAAGTCTTTGCTTGAGAAAACTTCCACCTTCTCGATGAGGCCTACTTTGGCTAAACAATTTAAAGCTGTGTCCCTCCTCAGTCGCAAGGCCTCTTACCCTGTCTCATCTTTTCTTTATATTTTGTAGCACTTATTTTCTAAAAGAGCATAATTTCCATATTTATGAAGTTCATTGTTTATTTTCTATCTCCTACTAGAATTTAATACCACAAGGTCAGGGGTATTTGTATGTCTTGTTCACTGTCCACCCAGAACAGTGCCTGGCATACTGCAAGCAACTAATAAATACTGTTGAAGGAATAAGTGGCTTCAGTCTATAGGTAATGCCACGGGTGACAGGGATATATTGTGATTTCAAAGAATTTATCTCCTTGTCCCAACCTAGAACATAACAGCCACCATCACTTAAACTCTGCCACTGGTTCCAAAGATCAAGAGAGCTCTCTGTCAAAAAAGAAAAAGATCTCTAAGGATACATCATATTCTAGCACTGTAATCTGAGAGTTTAATTTCCACTTGTCACTTTGCCTGCTATATCTCTGGTCCTTTATCCACTACTGCAGAATCACTGTTGGGAATACATGCTGATTATTTCCAAGTGAGTCTCCCTCTGACCTCTTTCCCACTAGGCACAGTGCTCTGGGCTTCATGCCCTTGCTCTATACCAACTCTAGACCTGGAGATTCACCTTGGACTTGATCTCCTTAGTGCCTGGTTTTTGGCTCCTCCTAATGGACTTCAGCATGGGCAACTTCCTGGCCTGACTCTTCCCAAAGCTGTGTGAGCTCTGGCCCTTTGGCTGGTGGTCTGGCTGGATTAGAGCCACATTCCTGCCACCTCCAACCTACCAGCTCCCACCTCCACCAAAGAGTAGAAACTTCAACAGCCTCTGTGGTTAAATTCTGGAGGAGTACCTGGTTTCATAGGAATGAGATTGTGCCAGGTGCTGATGTTTAAGAGTCCTATTCCAGTCCTCTTTATTGTTCAAGCTAGAGATATTTTTCTGGCCTCCTTATTTGCTTAGCTTACTGTGCAGTTCTAGGGATTCTGGGTAATCTCCACTGGTTTTGTGGTACTCATATTTTTACATTATAAAGTAAATGGAAGAAAAGGGAGATATCAATGCTAGGGGTATAAGACAGTGGACAGAAAGCACAGTCGATTTATCAGATTGTAAATATTTTAAAGAATTTTTCCTGTATTGCCTTTATTGAGGTCAAGGATCTAATTCATGTAATGGGTGGATAAATACCCTGAAAGGGAAAAAGAGAATGTGTAAGCCTTATTTCCAACATTTATTAAAACTCTCAGGTGTTCCCAGTCTGATTTATTTTGTTTCTTTCTTATTTATTTCAGGGTCTGGTCCAAATTCTAGTATAAATTTATTGCTAAAAACATCTGGATTTTTTGCATATTGTTTTTAGTTAAATTTGTTTATCTAGTAGTGCTCAGCAGAAATCCTAGGAATTAACCCAGTAGAGACATTTGTGCATACAGACACTAGAATTCATTCTCAGCAGATGGTTGGGGGACTTTTCTTTAACAGGCTGTCTTCTCCCTCCCCTGCTTCCAAAATTAGGGAGTCTGGAGAATGCGAAACAAAATTATACAAAGGCCTGACCTCTGGCCTTGCTTCTGTCTCTCAGACTGTGAAGTACCCAAGAGGGAAAGTGTTGAATTTGGCCTCACTTCACATGGCATTAACTGTAATTCTTTGTGAGTCGTGGTGACATCATGGTATACTTTGACATCACTGTTCAGGCTCCCTTCTGCTGCTGGGTGTACAGTACATAGTTTTTGTTTAAACACAAGAGTCCTTTGTTGAGCAGGGAGGATAGCAGCTGGTCTTCTGCCCTGGTACAAATGTGGATCTTACTGGAATGTGCCTGTCAGTAAGTCACCACAAAGTAGCCATTCTACTATGATGGTAAGAACTCACTCACTCAAGGAGCTCTGAAAATCTTTGTGGGAATTTACATTTAAAGGGTTTAAAATTCCCAATGTGGTCCATGATTCAGTAAAATCCTGCACACAATCAAATGCTTATTTACAGGTCTATTATGTTCTCTGAAGTCAATATTTCAAAAGCAGTAGTGCGCTGGCTATATTTGTGTGTCGAGGCCAGAGAGGAAGGAAAAGAAAGGTGAAAAGGGATGTATTATATCCCTAAACAATTCTGATCCCATCATCATTGTTCCTGCATCTCAGATTCCCAAGTCAAGAGGGCTTATACCATTCTTTGGCTCTTAGGCCTTTTCCTGATTATTTCCCCAAACATAGTACTTTATTTAATCAGAAGCTTCTATGGCAGTGCTATCCATATTCTGCTTTGAAGCCTGTCAAACACACCCTCAACTGATATGTTTATTTCCCTTTTCCTTCCTGGGTTCTTTTTTGCCATTTCTGTTTGTCCGTATTAGGTCTCTTTTACAGTAGAGCCTGAAGAGAATTGATCAAAAGCAGAGTTTATGCAAAAACATCATCTATAAAATAACTCCAAACTTCTGTCCCACATGGCTCAAATAGAGGCACAAGGCAGCAACTTTTCAGATCAGCTTCAGAAACTAAATGTTGCTAATCTAAGATTTTTTCCCCCAGAGGAATAAGCCATAGCATAAAACATTTGAATGGGATAGAAAATTTTATTAAAAAGAAATGATTTTTACTCTGTCACAGAACAAACAGAGCCCTGATAGGACCCTCAGTTCTACCTTGAGCCATAGAATTGCTAAAAGCATTTTTCCCCCTTCTGGAAATGTTACACTCATGACCAACAAGACCATAGTATGGTATCTCAGTGTTTTATTCACATAATCACTTCTCTGGCCACTTCTTGCCCTGGAACATCATTACTTATACCCAGAATTTATGCTGTTGCATAGCTCGAAACTATGACAGAAGCATCATGACATTGTGGATGCAACAAACTACTCAACCTGGATGTGATGACTTATTGCCACTTGCTTGAACACATCATACACCCTCAGTATGAGATTCAGTTCTCTCACGAGTTATAAGAGGATAATCAGATCTATTTTGTATACTTATTATAAGGATTTAAGATTTACTATACTTATTGTAAGGATAGCTTACATAAAAAGATCCAGTACATTTCCTAGCATGTAAGAACTCTGACCATATATCCTGGAATTTTGGGGACAATTCTACATTCAAATCTTCTATTTTATAGTCCCTATAATTATCAGACCATGTGTGCTGATTATTTGTGGGGGGGATATGTAGTCATGTGCAAATAGGAGATATTTGCTTAGTATATATGTGAAATGTATCTGAAGCTATAAAGTGTGCCCTAAGAATCTAGGCATCTGTAGACTTGATGTCCCACAGCTCTAGTGACAGGGTCAAGTTTGCAAGAGCTCAGATCCATTTCAGCTTCTCAGGATTTGACAACAGTAGAGAGGAAGTGAGATCACAACTCCAATCCTGGAGAAGAAACCTACTCTCCTTTAGAGATGAGAGAAGATGGCATGTCACTGGAGAATAGTTTTTTAATGTCCCTCTGCCCTGCTAAAGTAGCCAATGAAATAGCAGCAAGCTGGGTTGGCTCTTTGGGAAATGACCTCTAGGAATTTTTAAGGATTCTCTTGGAAATGAAAAAAAAAAAACAAAACTCATCTGGAGTTGCTGTGGAGTAACAATTCACCTCCTTGGCAGTTGACTCAAATGAGAGAGGAATGCTTAGGATTCTGAAAATATCCTTCCCTAGCCCTCCAATTCTAGGACTCCTGATCCAGAGTTAATTCAGGGACTACTTTCAAATATGTACAAGCAAGTAGCAATCACTAAATGTAGATGTCAATACAAAATAGAGATTTTTCAAAGTCATTCTTCTAAAACTTGAGATCCTGGGAAAGACATATTTTTCAGGAGCTAGGACAAGAACTTGGGGTCCTGTTTTCTCTATTGGAGCCTCCATTCATATGAATGTTTTGATATGCCAGCTGAGCGTAATGAAAAAAAGTGGGTGCTCAGCAGCCCATCTTGGCATAGGGAATATTCAAAATCTATTTATTTTAATGAAGAAGAATCCTTAGATCTGAACATACAAGCCAAAACCAAATCAGTTAATTTTTCTTTAAAGTAAAAGTAGCCTTCCTGAAACTGGGAATTTGAATTGCTTATTAATCAGAGGTAGCAATGAACTAGTGAAACAGGAGTCACAAAGTCCTAAGAGAAAAGTGAACTGGCTGATTTTTAAAGGGCCCCAAATCTCCTGAGCCAGATGAAAGTCTAGCTGCTAACTGTGGTCACTGGACTGGGCTGAGAAAAGGCTGACAGGTATCACTTTGGCCACCCTTTCTAACTCTAGGCTTGTGGGGCCAGGAGAATCAGTTACATTTTGCTGAATCACTGCACTATTATGACAATGGCAAAATGAACTGTTTCTCCTTTCATTTTAGACAAAAACAAATTCACTCAAAGGCTCTGAGACAAAATGACTGTATACATTTTTCCCATTCAGAAAGATTAAGAAAATTCCACCAACCACCTACTCACATACACAGAAATGAATTCTTATTCTTTCCTACTGTAGTCCTGGCTTAAATCCAATGAAACTATACATTTCAAATGTGACAGAATTCAACACTCAGCATATGTCTAATTCAAGAGTGGGATTAAATCACATCATAACAGGAATATTTAAATTTAGAAATATTTAAAAATTTATATTTTTATAATAGTTACTGTTCTTTAGCCAGTTTTCCTAAACTAGTTAAAAAGACTTACCTTAACATAGAAAACTCATATATATGCTATCTTCTAATCCCTCTAAAGGTACCCAAATGACCTACTTCTGTGCCCTAACCTTACTGCACCATGGTGGACCATGGGCAAAAAGGAAAACAGATTTCAAATTTTTATGTTCACAGAACAAGCATAGTTTGGCTATTCCGCACCATGCAAAACTTTTCTTCTGCATAGATTATATATAAAGCATGTCATTTGACGTAATTGGTTTATATTTTTAAAATATGCAGTGTGTTCTTTTTAATCTGTCTATGTGAATCTAAATTAAAAGTCTGTAGGTTCTATAAACTGAGTCTATCAAACACTGTATTTGATAGAAAAACATACTGGAGCATTGATTTTAAGGTTTTCAAGTGTTGTTATTTCAAATGGATTCTTGGCATAGTGATGACCTAGTCTTCATGCCAGTTTTCAACATTAAAATTCCACAACTTAAAGTTGAACTATTTTCTGTAGATACAGGCATGTTACAATGAATCACTTATTGGGATACATATCAAAGGGTAGATGAACACATTTGTTAGTATGAGAATTTTTATGAGCATGTTGCTCCCCAGAACATTTGGGCATTGAGTTCTCAGATGATTTCCAACGTCAATTTTTAAATTCTTTCTAATGAGTGTGTTAAGAGCAAGGCTTACATGGATTGTTCATTGCTGGCTGGTTTATTTGCCTTTTTCCCCTAAGACAAAAGCAGTGGTTTGTCTCAGCAAGACATGGTCTTCACAGCTGAAGGCCACGAGGCCCTCTGTTTTATGGCAAGGGGATGGCAGATGTATCTGAGTTGGCAGGAAGGCAGAAAATAAATACTGTCAGCCATAATTATTCTGAAGAGTGGGCAATTATATTAAGAAATTACAGACTGTGGCAATGGACAATTCTCACTTATCAAAGCTGATGTCAAGAAGAGACAACAAATAGATAGTGAAGGGAAAGGAATGGTGATGTTTATGAAGTACCTTCTATGGGTCAGGTACTGTCAGGTGTTTTACAGAGTTCATGAAGCCTGTACAACAAACTCTGTGACTAAACAGATGACAAAACTAAAGCAATTTCCTATGTCACATACCTAGAAAATGGCAGAATTGGGATTCCAGACTCTTTCAAGAACATCGTTCCCACTACACAAGGTCACCTAATATACCAGAGGACTTTTAAGCAAACAGTGTGTAGCCTCAAACAAGCTCGAGTAGCCCCTCCTGGATTAATCACCTACTCATGGTAAGAGCACACTGTTTAAAGAAATGGGTTTTTGAGGGGATGTTTAAAAACCTAACCCACCACATCTCAATAATGTTGACTAAGTTTGTTTCTTAGCACCACGCTAAAGGTGCTCATGAGAGGAAGACGCTCCCAAGGGACAGTTTCTTGGGAGATAAAAACTTCCCAAAATATCCAAAGGCTTTTCGTAATATTAAATAACATGAAAACAACCTTCCTGCAAATTTATTTTCAATGCATTCCTGGAGCTTGGCTTTAGCGTTAACTGTGTTATTACCTTAAACAGAGGGAAAAACATCCTCAGTAGCAGCTGGCATGACGAAGGAGAAGGGAGGAGGGAGAGGCGAGCATGGAAACAGACTGAACTCAGCCCAAACACAGCTCACATCTGGGCGGCTAACCCTGCAGAGACCATCTCGCCAAGCCCTGCCAAAAGTCAGCAATTATGACCCCAGTGTGAACTTTTGATTGGTACCACGCAATGTCAAAAAGGAGAAGAAAACCCAGAATGACACACTATCAATTCCAGAGCACGCTCACTTGAACACACGGTTCATGCAAACAGTGCCTATGTCTGCTTCCGCCACCCAGCCTGGGTCAAGGCATGAGGCAAGGAGAGTGTGTTCCAGTATCAAACCACCTTTTTACTCAGCTCTCACCCCTTTCAGTCAAAGGTAAAATAAAAACATTTGGAAAGCATGTGAACGGAGTGTTTACACATCAGTTTCTATTTGGGAACCTCAAAAATTCTACAAAAGCAGGAAAATTGGCAGCTTTAGCACCAAAAGTAGTCAAGATTACAGTACCAGGGCTGATGCAAGTACAAAATGAGGACCTGGGAAGAGTTACATGAAAGATCGTCATCTAAGGCCTGATTCAGTCTCTGGGCCTGAACCCGAAGCAGGCTGTCCCATTTTGGATCTACTTTCCCAATGTGAAGTGCAGAATCCACCACTGAACGCAAACATGCTGCTGCCTTAAAATGTGCAGACCAACAAGGTTGCATTCCTGGACTAAATGTTTATCTGATAGCTCTACCAGTAATACCTTCTTTTGCAATGAGATTAGAACTGTTTTAGACATAACTGCTTTCTCAACTACAATGCCAGTCCTTGGGTCTAATTAGATATTAAGAAGAAAAGATCCCATTTTGTAGGTAGTCATTTAAATTGCAGATCACGGATTCAGCTTGCCAAACATGTACTTGCAATCATAAGTCAACAATGCATCGATAAGCAGGCTGCTGTTCTCTGCAACACCTCGTTGGTATGCAAAGAGGCACAGCTATACTTTTATTTCTCTCCTGCAGCCACGCATCTCACTATTTTCACGGCTGTTTTCTGGGCTTGGGAGCAGGAGAGGGAAAAAAGGTAGGGAAGAATACAGGCCAGAGGAATTCCATGGCCAAACATTTGTAAATCTCCTGGAGAAGCTGAAGAAGTTTCAGTATCATGATCTCCATTACAATGAGCAAGTCCTTTAATCAACACCCTTTATGGGAATGGTATTGTACTAGCTGTTAAAGGGGAAAGGACTCAAAAGTCACAGCTGTGCTCTCTGTGCTTTGAAGGACTTTATACACTAGAAATAGGGGGCAGAGCTGGTGGGAAGTTAAAATGCTGCAGCCTCAGTGGAAAACAGTATGGCAGTTCCCCCCAAAATTAAACACAGAATTACCATATGATTCAGCAATGCTACTTTTGTGTGTACATACCTAAAAGAGTTGGAAGCAAGGATTTGAACAGATCTTTGAATGCCCATATTCAGAGTAACGTTATTCACAATAGTCAAAAAGGTGGAAACAACCCAAGTATCCATTGATTAACAAATGGATAAATAAAATGTGGCATATACAATGGAATATTATTCATCTATAAAAAGGAATGAAATTCTGACACATGCTGTAACATAGATGTGCCTATGCTAAGTAAAATAAACCAGACACAAAGGACAAACATTGTACAATTCTACTATATGAGGTTCCCCAAATCATCGAATTTAGAGAGGCAGAAAGTGGAATGGTAGAGACCAGGGGTTGGGAGGAGAGGGGACGGGGAGTTATTGGGTAATGGGTATGGAGTTTCAGTTTAAGGAGATGAAAAAGTTCTGGAGATGGATGATGGTGATGGCTGCGTAACCATGTGAATGTATTTAATGCCACTGAACTATATACTTAAAAATGGCGAAAATGGTAAATTGTATATTTCACCATAATAAAAAAAAGAGGCAGAAAAGCAACAGACACATAAGGAATTAACACAAGGAATACAAGATGGAACTGCGTAATCACATACACACGTAAAAGTCAACTACATGCTAAATGGTTGTTTGGGGGGGCTGTGTAGTCACGTCTTTGCCCTAATACCAGCTGGTCCGATGGCCTCCTTCCAACTAGAACAAAGCCCCGTGTGTTTGTACTAGCTGTTCTTCTAATGAGCAAGACGTACATGGACCCAGCCATACCGTGTAGTGTAGTATAGTATAGTGTAGTGTATTACGGCATGGTATATAGCTTTGGAGCTAGACAGATCTAAATTTCAATCCAAGTTCTGCCAAGTATTAGCTGCGTGACTTTGCCCACGTTACCTCATGTCTCTAGGCTTTGATTTCTTCATCTGTGCAACAGTACCAATCACACCTCTGAGAGTTGGTATGAGGATTCAATGAAAGAATATAATAAAGCTCTCAGAGTTTAATAATGGGAACAGCTACATCTGCTATTAATTAAAACAACAACAACAGATACAACTATAGGAGTTGAAGTGAAAAAAGGAAAGAAAGTGGGTGTGAATGGGTGCTTTAAAAATCATTCTCTGATATTCCTTCAAAAGTCAAAAACTGAGCTCTTATTTTACATAAAAATATTATTAGTCATTATTCAAGTGACTTAATTTTCCCTCTCAGAAGTTGCTCATTGATCTAAAACAAGGAAGAAAAATGGGAATGTGTCAGACAGTAGGTATCAAAAATTCTGAGAAAACCCACCCTCACAAACACACGGACTGTGCCCTCAGTGGGCCTTGCTGTCCTGCTCCTTCTCAGTATCTGACCTACTTATCTCCATGTGTCAGGCGCCTCCCTGTGAGGGAGAAAGTCTCAATGGACTAGATACACTAACAGATTATCTGTAGAAACATACTCCTTTATCAGTATGGACAACTGAGAAGTGCCGGTGTGTGACAGATTTGTTTGAGTGGGAGAATAAAAGAGTCTTATGTCCTAGATTTGGGGTACAGATGGGGCTGATTTCTCATCAGCCTGGGGAGAGTTGATGGAAGAGGTGGGACGTGAGCTCTGAATTAGAGAATGGCAGCCGTACTCTGGAACAATAAAGGCAGGCTGCCAAGTCCCCCACCGACCCCAAATCGGAACCAGATTAGAAACTGGTCTGGGGCTTGAATCCAGGTGGGTGCTGATTCCAGTGCTGGTACACATTCCTCCAGGCTGCAAACCAGAAACCTCTCTCTTATAGCCCCACAAACATCTTGCTGGAATCCATTAAGAAATTGTTTGAACCCTGGAGAACTTTTGGCTGAAGAAGAGAGGAGGCTCATGTTTGCTGCAGAAGGTTCATCTTGTCCTAGTACAGAAAGATTTTAGTATGAACCAAGACAGAGGTTTTCCATGGCTTGTCTATCAGTATTAACTTCTGAGCATTTCCAACCTATCAGATTCACCCACCAAAGCATAAAAGATGCAGTTCACTGTCTAGGGAGCAGAAGCATGACTCAAGGTATAATAATCCTCTTATAGGCAGCAGGCAGTAGCAAAATTGCATCCATTTACTAACTAGGAAGACATTTCTTATGCATGAGCCTGCACTGTATCGCCCTCCTACAATTCACTAATAATCATCGAGATGGTAGAATTTTAATGTGCTTTGTGAAACTACTGCCTTAACAAATTATTTCCTATTGCAGAAAAAGATATGAGATATTTCTCAGACTGAATCTTTAACCAACTAAAATTCTGGACTTTTTAAAAAAGTTCTAAGAATCTTCTGTCAAATAATTTTACTGTATTTCAGAAGCTATACACTTCAATACATGTTCAACAGATATGTTAAATATATATATATATGTAGAAGTTATACACACCCAATAAAATGAACTTTCATATAGACTGAAGCTCTAATTTAGAAATAAATATACAAAAAAATTACAAACCTGGCACCATACCCATAGACATATACAGCCTCCTCAAGAAATCCCCAGTGGCTATGACCATGTTAGTCGCTCCAACCCTCGGCCATGGCTAACCAATTCAACAATAGAGACATTGAGAGTAGGCCAGATTCTCTTCCCTGGGAATTTGAAAATTGACTGGAGACAGAGAGAGACAGAATAAGGGGGTTAAAGTCAGGTGGGTCCTGATTCTCACCTGGAATGGTTGGAGCTAAGTTATTATTATTATTAGTATTATTATTTTGCCAGATTTATGCACATCTGTATCTGAGGACCTCAAAGCTGCCCTGGTACATGTGCTTCCTGAGGCCTGGCCCTTCAGCTTTTTGCTTGGTTCTAAGCACCCAATAAGTAGTTTTCTAAGGAAAAAAAAAGTTGTTATTCCTGTCACTGATCCCTGTCCTTTCAATAATCCATCCTTTTGAGCCTAGGTTGAACACAATCAGTTTCTATTGCTTAGAACCAAAAGAATCCTAAAATAGAGTCCATGAATGTTTTGCCAGGAGGGGTATTTATTTTCCTACCCTGGAGCTGAATGTATAGAAGAAAACTGTCTTAGTCTATTTTTTGTGTTGTTATAAAGGCATATGTGAAGCTGGATAATTAATTTTAGAAGATATGTTTATGGGCACATTGTTCTACAAGCTGTACAATAAGCACGGCACCAGCATGTGCTCCCGGTGAGAGCATCAAAGTGCTTCCACTCATGATGGTGAAGGAATTGGTAACAAGTGTATGCAGAGATCACATGACAAGAAAAGAAAGCCAAGAGAGGGGAGGGAGGTGTTGGGCTCTTTTGGACAAACACCTTTCACGGGAACTAATGGAGCAAGAGGAGAACTCACTCATTACCGTGAGGACAGCACCGAATCATTCACGAAGGATCTGCCCCCATGACCCAAACACCCATTAGGCCATACCTCCAACATTAGGGATCAGACTTCAACATGAGGTTGAGAGGGTCAAATATCCAAACTATAGCAGAAACTTTGTTAAGAAATGTATTCTCATAGTCTTTGAAAGGAGAAGGAGAAAACTGAAGGAGTTAGTGTAAAGTTTTGAGAAATCAGGAAGAAAAGAAACAAAAGTGAAGGAGAATAATGCCAAAGAAAACCAATAGTAAATCAACACTATTCTGGATTTGAAAAGCAGTAGGCTTTAAAGATGATACAAAGCTGGAATCAAGAAAAAGAAGAAAGATAAATAAGATACATAATTCCAAAAATAAGAAATTGAATTTGTTTTCTTTTGAAATAACTATGTGTACAGATTAAGATTTTATATTTTGATTACCTTTAGATTTTAAAAATTTGAGTAGCTGCTCTTTATCTCATATTCAAATGTTCCTTTGTAAAGACTTTAACGTGGCATCAAATTAACGTAGTAGAATAAATTTTCACAAGAGTTGCTTTTACCTAGAAGAATGACTGTATGCGTTAGCACCTAGAGCTGTTCCTGAGCTGGAGGAGGTCAGAGTAGAAGGAGCCTCACCGCTGATAACCAAGTCTCTCCCTTCTCTTCCTGATGGAAACTGGAAAACCAGTGGCAATGGAGCCCCCAGTTCTTGGCATTCATCCATTGATTCTTAGAGGCCTAAAATTCAGGGTGGGCTGTCTAGGAGCAAGGTGTAATTCTCAGAGGCAGTGTGGTAAAATAAAAATCACAGCCTTGAGCATCAGACAGACCTGAGTTCAAATCCTAACTCAGCCACTCACAAGCTATAGAATCTCGGGCAAGCGAATTAACCTTTGGGGTTTTATATGGGTTCCTTTGAGGTTTAAATGGTATGTAAAGTATTTGGCACAGTCTCTGCTTAGTGCTCAATATATGAGGAGGATTGTTATATTATTTTTTTATTTTATTATTCTTATCATCACTATGATGATGGCAACAGTTCTTTCTTCGTCCCCTTAGAAATACTTAGCCTATACATCCTTTGGGGAAGCATCAGAAAGGCAAATAGCTAAAGGTCCAGGCTTTGCAGTGAGTGACAGAGGCCCCAAAGCGTGTGCACCACCTCAAGGCAGCAGTGACTCTTCAGCTCCGTCACATGGGGGCTGAGTTGGAGTACAAACCAAATGCTGCAGATCTGATTTTTTCAAGGATATGCTTTGAATCTGGATTTTTGTTGGAAATATTATATTTAAATACTGGCAACTAATTCAAAGTTTCACAAAATGCCAGGATGTGTGCAGAACCCAATTTGTCGGTAGGCTGTATCTGGTTAGAGGGTTGCTAGTTTGCAACTTCTGCTTTAGAGCCATGAACGTCATCTGGGAGAAAACCAAAACACCATACTTTGAATTATAGAAGAGAAACTTAGAGACTACTACTGGGAAGATGGGAGGCTAAACGTGAATAGCCTTGATGAAACTGTTCTGCAGAAACACAGCCTAAGAGGACTTGCTTTAAATGAGCATAAAAATATTTTTCTGGATTGGAAAAAAAAAAGCCTGTGAATGAGGAGATTTGGTGCTCCTCTAGCCTGACAAGACTCTACCTCCTTCTAAGCACCCACTCTTTTAGGACTTGAAGCACATGCCTGTCAAGACACACATTTAAGAAGGAAAAAACAGGTGCCAAGAGAGCTGGACCCACTTCACCACTGAGTATCTTTGTTTCCTTAACAAGCCAAATCATATCTTTACCCAAGCAAAGTCAATCATTGTTACCCCTATGCAAAAAAAATTCTTTCATTCCTAGCTCAGGTCACATAAAATTCAAAACTGGAAATGGCTGCACAGACACTATATTGTGTTGTTCAATAAAAAACTATTGCGTGGATAGATGGGTCAACAAATTAACAAATCTCTCTGTTCATCAACACTAACACTGAAGCTCCCATCTCCAAGAGTTGAGAGCCACCCTCAAGAATCAAGAGGGGGCAGAAATCCTCCCCCTTCCATGAGAACCCTTGGGAGCAGAGAGAGGGACAGTAATCAAGTATAGCTGAAAACTTGGTAGAATAAGGCACTGGGTACGTTCTTTCATTTTAGAGTGATGTTGACCACTTCTTCTCAACCTTTACCCTCCACCCCAGTCTTGTCCCTTTCCCTGAAATATCTGTTTCTTTGCCACCTGTAACCCTGCTGGCAAAGAAACTAAACTGGTACTCACATGCAATCGTAAACCTAAGTGCACAAGGGAGGAGCCTGCCACCAGTTTCTAACCACTGAGAGATTGCTATAGCTTCCAGGTGCGATAAGTTTGCACTTGGCATTTCTGCAGGGATGGAAATGGTGAGCATTATGATTTTGGAATGTTGCACTGTTGGCAAGGTTTTCCACTTGTATTTTCTTTTATAATACAACTATTTTTAAATAAATGGAATGTTCCTGTGATAATTTGGCCACAAGGGAGGGAAATTTAGCTCAGGGACTGAAGTGCGCTTAGTAATGGCAAAAGAGACTAACAAAAGTGACTAAATAATCCAAATTAAAGAAAAATAAACTTTTTTGTTTGAAGGATTGTAAAAACACACATACAAAAAAGCATTCTCACTTAATACAGATTAAAGAAAACTGGACTTGGAGCTGGAAGTTCCTGTGTTTGAGCCTACCTGGCTTTGTCATTTGCTAGTTGAGAGACCTTGGACAAGTCACATCCCAGGTGTGATACTCGGTGTCTTCACTAACAGAATGAGGAGACTCAGCTGGTGACTTCCCAAGACCCCTTTCAAGCCACTGCTTTGTGATTAGCTTTGTAGGGAGATTTAAAATATCCCCTAAGTGCTCTGAATTGGTGTTGGCCTCTTTGTTCTATTAACCACACAGATCATTTCTTGCCGTTCTCCCTAGATTTCAGGTTCTTAAGTGTTCTCTTGGATCACAAGTAGTCAACCCGTAGCAAAAACACTTTGTTCCTTCTTGATTTTGTCTCCTCAGCGCAGTCTAATCTAAGAGGCAATAGAGAGGACAGGTGGGGTTTATTAAACTAATTTTAGGTGCTTGGGTGGATTTTCCTGACTCTGGCAAGGAGCCCTTATTAAGATTGTTCCAGGAGAGCCTTTGGCAACCATGAATGTGCTAAAACTTGGATAAAATTATGTCCAAGGCTCAAAATCTGGAAGGTACTTAATGCTTTAAATTGTTTTTATTAGGATCTTGACAATTAAAGTAGCTACAACATTAAAAAAAAATTATCCCTCTTTACCTAACTTGATATTTCCTTGGAAATATGCCCATCAGCCAATGTATAATTACTAATTGCCTTTCATATTTGAATCTGATTTTTAACATTTTTTGAACAATTATATGAAATTTCATAATGCACCCAATCTCAAAAAAGCTTCCTCAATTCTACTTTGCTGATGTTTAATTGAACTTTTTATAAAAGTCAAGGATAAATGTTCAAATCTTTCAAATTTGTGATACACTTTTAACCATTGCACTTCAAGTTTCTGGAAATACTAGCATTTTGTGGTCAATAACTTGGTAGCCATATTAATAATAGAGTTGAACTAATTAAAACCATGACTGAAGGTCATCTAATTTAATCATATACTATAGGAGCAATCTCCAAATTTATTTTCTAATATACGGTGGAGAAAGAAACCACATCACACTGGAATGCTTTGATATTTACAGTCTTTGGAAACCTTGAATTTTGTGAATTTAATACCAGGAAGGATCTAATGGCTTTAGCGATCAAGGTTCATCCAGAGAATCTGGTTGCTATACTAAGCAAACCAAAAGTTATCTTGGTAGAGAAGGTTTTGGGTAGCTCTGGCCTATCTCCTAAGGCTAATCCATGGTAATTAAGGAGTGGATCACAGCAGGCCCCAAATTGCAAATTGCTTCTAGCCTAGTATATATATAAAAAAATTAAGCTCACATAAACAGACTCTATTTCACAGCCTGAAGGAAATGAGAACGAGGCCCAAATACATTAAAAGATAAAAAAGACATTTAAGTTGAATAATTTATGTGATTTAGGGAGGGCTTGATCATCAAGAGACAAAAATAGCCAACAGAGAGATTTATTGACTCAATCCATCCATGCAAGAGGCAGTCATATTGAGCAACACAATATAAAGAAACTAAAGATGAGTTAAGATGTGGTTTCCGCCAGTAAGATGGTCTCAATCTGACTAGATGGTCATGAATTTAATATAAGACAAAGGAAACAAGATAAGACAGGTGACAAGAGGACAGAATGAATATTAGTTCCCCTGTGGAGTTTCACTGAGGGACTTAAATGAGTGCCTGAGCAAGAGAGTGACTCTAAGCCTGGACCTTAGAGCCTTTCCTACCTCCTCAAAACCGAATTACAGTGCATGCTGCCTTTGCATCTGTACTCACAGTTGCATCCTGGTATTTTGGCATAATGCTTAGCATTAGTAGATGTTCAATAAATATTTGTCAACTGAATGAATCAACAGTACTGAATCATTTTAAACCTCATTTTTCTCTACTATAAAATAGTAACAATATCACCCCACATAGATTCACGTGAAGATTAAAGGCAATAACATATGTAAAATGCTATATAGCACCGTGCCTGGTACATATGTGCTCAATAAATATTACCTATCATTAGTACTAGATATTGTTATCACTATTTCCACAGAAGAGAAAATTGAGGCTTAAAGAACTTAATAAATCAGTCCATGATTACACAGATACTCAGTTCAGAAGCCAGACTTGAAACTTGGATCTGATTGAGTTCAAAATTCAAGCCCATACCACGCATTTCTGATTATGGTTATTTGTGTTTGTACCTCATCACTATAAGACTATAGGCTTGTTAAAGACAGGATATCATGACACCTATCCCTGTTGAGCCTATTTCAGGCCCACATGGCAGACCTATTTTAATATTTGATTAAACTTACTTGAGCCTCAAATATCTTAAATGTAAAATATAAGGATGAAACTATAAGATTTCAAATTCTCTTTCAGTTTCAAATCTGTCTTCTGTGAGGGTGACATCACCAACATGGCAGAATAGAAGGTAATCTGTTCATACCCTCCCACAGCAAGAATTATGAAACTATCCATGGTCAAGTCCATTTGTGGGAACCTCAGGATTCAGGTAGGTGTTTGTGAAACTTCAGTGAAGCCCAATACCTAGAAGGGTCATTTTGAGAGTATGGACCAACACCCAGTGGCTGATCTGCTCTGCTGAGCTTACTTCTGGGTTCAAGCCCAGAAATGGCCCAGTTCCCCAAGGGGCTTGGCTACAGCCCCATTTGGCCTTGAGCCTGCAACCAAAATTATCATGCCAGGGTGTCCAGAAGGAATCACACACTAGTGCCTTTGTGCAAAGGCTTATCTGCCCTCTGACACTGGTCTCAGCAGTAACCCTGAAAGTGGTCCTGAAGTACCTTTCCAGCTGTCCTCAGCTGAGGTCTAAGCTCAGAGTTGCTCTCACAAGGATCCAGAGGGAGATTCACCCATATCTTGCAGCCTGGGAGTCTGAATCTACCTCACAGGCTTGTCTATTTCCATTCCACAGCAGACCCTGAGGGGACCCATTCTCAGCTCTGGTTCTTTTCATTGCAGTCAGGAAACTATACTATCTGTGCAGCCAATTGCAGGGTGACACATATCTTTCTGAGCCAAGACTGGGCTCTTCTATCTTCTATCCCATAGCAGATCCCAAGAAGACCTAGTGTTAGCACCAGCCCCTCCTACTGTAGTTGAGGAACTATCATGCCTGTGCAGGGAGCTGCTGGGTGATACACACCCATATGAGCCAACAAGACAATCCCAGCCTCCTTTCCACAGCAGATCTCAAAGGAGCCCAGTCTCAGCTCTAGCCCCTCATGTGGCAATCAGGGACCCACACTGCCTGGGTAGACCTGCTGGGAGACATGCTCATCTGGGTCACTAGAGCAGACTTCTAGACTCAGGTCTCTGGCCCATGTTCCCATATAGCCCCAGTACTCTCATTGGGTCTTCTGAAGAAGACCCATAATCTCCAATTATTAATAAAAGACACAGAGTGGCTGAATGGATTAAAAAACAAGACCCAACTATATGCTGCCTACAAGAAACTTACTTTACCTATAAAGATACACATGGAGTGAAAGTGAAGGGATGGAAGAAGATATGCCATGAAAATGGAAAGCAAAAAAAAAAAAAGTGATATCAGCTATACTTATATCAGATAAAATAAACTATAAGCCAAAAATTAGAAAATACACAAATAAGGTCATTATATAATAATAAAGGGAATAATTCAGCAAGGGGCTACAACAAGTGTAAATATCTATGTATCCAACACTGGGGCACTGACATATACAAAGCAAATATTAATAGATCTAAAGAGAGAGATAAATTGTGATACAACAATAGTAGGGCACTTTGACATTCCATTTTTAGCAATGAACAGATCATGCAGGCAGAAAATCAATAAAGAAACATCATAGTTAAACTATGCTCTAGATTAAATGGGCCTGAATGAACTTTACAGAACATTTCATCCAACTGCTACAAAATACAAAATTTTTCTCATATACACATGGAACACTCTCCAGGAAAGACCATATTTTAGGTCTCAACAAATTCAAAAGAGTTGAAATTATATCACGTATCTTTCCTAACCACAATGGAATAAAACTAGAAATCAATAACAAAAGAAACTTTGGAAACTACATAAACTACACAGAAATTAAACAATATGCTCCTGAATGACAAACGGGTCTTTGAGAAATTAAGAAGGAATTTAAAAAATTTCTTGAAACAAATGAAAATGAAAACACTGCATACCAGAATCTATGGGATACAGTAAATGCAGTAATAACAGGAAAGTTTGTAGCAATAAATACCTCCATCAAAAAGAAAAAAATAGAAAGACTCCAAATAAACCACCTAATGATGCATTTAAAGAACTACAAAAGCAAGAACAAACTAAACCTAAAATTAGTAGAAAGAAAGATATAATAAAGATTAAGGCAGAAATCAATGAAATTGGGACTAAAAAAAATAAAGATCTACAAAATGAAAGTGGGTTTTTTGAAAAGATGAACAAAGCTAAGAAAAAAAGAGAGAAGACCCAAATAAAGAAAATCAGAGATGAAAAAAGTAACATTATAACTAAATATCATAGAAATACAAAAAATCATTAGAGTATTATGAACAACTATATGCCAACAAATTGGAAAACCTACAAAAAAATAGATAAGTTTCTGGACATGTACAACCTACCAAGATTGAACCATGAAGAGATAAAAAACCTGAACAGATCAATAATGAGTAATGAAATTGAAGCAGTAATAAAAAGTCTCTCATCAAACAAAGGTCCAGGACCTGATGGCTTCACAACTGAATTCTACCAAACATTTAAAGAAAAACTAATAACAATTATACTCAAACTGTTTCAAAAAACTGAAGAGGAGGGAATACTTCCAAACTTTTTCTATGAGGCCAGCATTACCCTGATACCAAAACCAGACAAAGACACAATTAAAAAAAAAACAAAACTACAGGCCAATATCCCTGATGAACATAGATGGAAAAATCCTCCACAAAATACTCACAAACAGAATTCAACAACACATTAGAAAAATCATTCACTTTGATGAAGTGGGATTTATTTCAGGGCTGTGAGGATGGTTCAATATACAAACATCAATAAACTTGATACAGCATGTTAATAGAATCAAGAATAAAAACCATGGGGCGATTTCAAAAGATGCTGAAAAAGCAATTGTTAAAATTCAACAACCCTTTCTGATAAACACTCTCAACAAATTAGGTATGGAATGAATATACCTCAACATATAGAGGCCGTATATGACAAGCCTACACCAAATACACTGAACAAAGAAAAACTGAAAGCCTTTCCACTGAGATCTAGAACAAGACAAAAATGCCCATTTTAATCACTTTAATTCCTCAGAGTACTGACAGTCCTAGCCAGAGCAATTAAGCAACAGAGAAAAATAAAGTGCATCCAAATTGGAAAGGAAGAAGTGAAAGTTATTCTTGTTTGCAAATGATATGATCTCATATTTAGAAAAACCCAAAGACCACCAAAAAACTCTTAGAAATGTTAAATTCAGTAAAGCTGAAGGAAAGAATATCAACACGCAAAAATCAATAATGTTTCTACATGTTAACAGTGATCAATCTGAAAAAAAGAAATCAAGAAAGCAATAACATTTACAACAGCTACTAAGAAAATACCTTAGAATAAACTTAACAAAATATCTCTACAAGGAAAAGATCTCTTACAGGAAAGATCTCTACCAGGAAAACTATAAAATACTCATGAAAGAAATAGAAGAGGACACAAATAAATGTAAAAATATCCCATGCTCATGGATTAGAAGAATTAATATTGTTAAAAGTTTATACCACCCAAAGTGGTCTACAGATTCAATGCAATACCTATTAAAATATCAATGACATTCTTTACAGAAATATAAAAAGCAATCCTAACATCTGTATGAAACCACAAAAGACCCTGAATAGCTAAAGCAATCCTGAGCAAAAAGAAACAAGCTAGAGGATCACACTACCTTCTAAGGCCTCACCAGAGTTACTTTTAACATCTTTACCCTCTACCTTTTCACTCTCCATTTTCAATTCTGGGTACTAGTTTAGTTTTTTAAGCCATCTCTTCCTCTGAGCATTCCCTGACCCCACATCTTGATTGAATGCCCCTGCTATTCATCACAGCCTACATTTCTCCCACTGTGGCTACTACACAGTAATAAAAAATATATGCATATACATATACATATGGAGATATATATATTACTATATAAAAATAAACACAGAGGATGCTAATATGGGTTGAAATGTACCCCCCTAAAAGATACGTTGAAGTACTAACCCCTGGTATCTGCAAATGTGACCTTATTTGGAAAAAGGGTCTTTGCAGTTGTAATCAAGTTAAGACAAGGCATACTCAATTTGGGTGAATCCTAATTCAGTATCAGTTATGTCTTTAGATGAAAAGAGACACCAGGAGGAGAATATCATGTAAAGACATAGAGACACACAGACACAGAGGAAAGATGGCCATGTCAAGATAATGGTAGATATTGGTGTTATGCATCCACAAGCCAAAGAATGCCTACTGCTGACACAAAGTGGAAGACACAGGCAGGATCTTCCCCTATAGCCTTTAGAGGGAGCACGGTCCTGCTAACACTGTAATTTTAAACTTCTAGCCCCTAGAACTGTGAGAGAATACATTTCTATTGTTTTACTCAGCATGTGGTATTTGTTATGCAGCCCTAGGAAACTAATACACATTTGTTACCAGAAGTGGAGTGCTGCTGTAACAAGTACCTAAAAATGTGAAAGTAGCTTTGGAATTGTCATGAGTTGCAATTAAATACATTTTGAGTTGCTTCATAGAAAAAAACCCTAGATTGAAGAGACAGCTGACAGAAACCCAGGTGTTGTCATAGTTTGTGTTGTTGTAACAAAATAGTTGAGACTGGGTAATTGTAAAAAACAGAAATTTATTTATTTCCTTACAGTTCTCGAGGCTGGGAAGTCCAAGATCAAGGTGCTGGTATCTGGTGAGGGTCTTCTTGCTATATCACCCCATGGTGGAAATTGAGAGAGAGAGAGGAAGAGGGAGAGGGAGAGAGAGAAAGGGAGAGAGAAATTTTCTTCTGCCTTTTTGTTCCTTCCAGGCCCCAGTGAGTTGGATGGCATCCACCCACACTGAGGGCAAATCTCCCCTACTCAGTTGACTGACTCGCATGCCAATCTCCTCCAAAACTCCCCTCACAGACACACCCAGAAACAATGCTTCACCAGCCATCTAGGCATCCCTCAACCCTGTCAAGTTGACACCTAAAATTAACCATCACAGATGTTAAAGGTAACTCTGGTGAGGCCTTAGAAGTAAGTGAGGGACGCGTTACTAGACATTGGAGGAAATGCAATCCCTGTTATAAAAGTAGTAGAGAAATTGGGCTGAGTTATGCTTTATCCTTGAGTGGAAAGTAGGACTTACAGTGAGGAACTTAAATACTAAGCTGAGTAGATTTTCAAGCATACAGTAGAATGTACAGCCTGGTTTCTCCTTGCTACTTACAGTAAAATGTGAGAGGAAAGGGATAAATTGAGGCATGAACTGTTAAGCAAAATGGTACCAGCACTTGATACTTTGAAACATTTTCAGCTACCTGTTCTGACACCAAAAATAATTGTTTTGAATTTATAAGTTTATTTTGTTACTCATTTATGACTATTAGCTTTATTATATTTTATAAATAAAATATTTTTTTTAAAAAAAGAAAGAAATGTTTTCAGCTTATCCAGATAACGTGCTCTGGTAACAGGGCCAGGGGTGTGGCTAGACAATTGTTTGCTAAAGAAATTAGGCGTGTGACTCATGGATTCAGTCAACTACCTCAGCAGGAGCCAGGAATAGAGATGCAGTTATCTAGCGAAGAACTGTAGAGGACCCTCTTGTCTGATGGTTTGGCCCCCCCATGAATTACAGGGGAGACTGACAGGGTTTCTGAGAATTTCATACCAGCAGAAATGCTGACAACCTGGAGTCAATGGACAGAGAGGACAAAGCGGAAGAAGAACGGCTCTGAGGGCTGAGCTGCAGATGCAGAGGCCCGTGCTGAGAGGGCAGGCTGCCTAGCTGGCAGGCACAGAGGACAAAGCATCATGCCACAAGGATTATTGTCAGGCCTTGAAATATAGTGGAATTTGTCTTGCTGGCTTTCAAAAGTGCTTGGGATCTATGGTCCCATTTTCCTTCCTATATTTTCTTTTTGGTGGAATGGGACTGTCTCCCATGGCTGTCTCACCATTGTGTTTTGGAAGTAGATAACTTGTTTTCTGGTTTCAGAGGTCCACAGATGGAGACCGATGTGTTCCAGGATGCGATGCACCATACCCAAGTCCCACCCATACTGATTTAGATGATGAAACTGGGGCTTTTTGAGTTGATATTTAGATGATATTTTGGAGCTAGAGTTGATGCTGGAATGGGTTAAAACTTTTGGGGTGTTGGGATCAGGTAAATACTTTGTACATGGGAAGGACACAAATTTTGGGAGGCCAGAAGGTAGATTATTATGGGTTGAATTTTGTCTCCCCCAAAAGACAGGTTAAAGGCAAAACTTCTGATACCTGTTAATGTGACCTTATTTGGAAACAGGATCTTTAATAAAATTAAGATGAGTTCATAGTCCATTAGGGAGGGCCTTAATCCAATATGATTGGTATCCTGTACTCATCAGAAGAGATGAAGACACAGACACAGGGGGAGAGTGCCATGTGATAACAGAGGAAGAGATTGTAGTGATGCAGCTGCAAGCCAAGGAATTCCAGGGATTGATGGTTACTATCAGAAGCTAGGAGGAGGCAAAGAAGGATTCTACCCAGAGCCTCAGGGAAGCATGGTTCTGATGACACTTTGATTTTCAACTTCCAGCCTACAGAACTGTGAGAAAATAAATTTCTGTTGTCTTTAGCTACTATGTAAAGAAATTTGGGCTTTCTTTAATGTGAAGGCAAAAGAGTGCAATTGAAATGATTCAAGCAGGTAAGAATTGAAGTCGAATCTGTATTTTAGAAGGAGCACAGATTTACAATGAAGGGAATATAGTATGGTAACTATAGCATACTTTCCTGTATACTTATCATATCTCCCCTCAGAGTGTAAATTCTGAGAGGGCAGGGTCTCTGTGGGGAGACAGAGAGAGAGGGAGAAAGAGTATGTGTCTGTGTGTGTGTGTGTGTGTGTGTGTGTGTGAGTGTGTGT
>CAUYRT010073534.1:0-19369 GCA_963574885.1 Lepilemur ruficaudatus
TACTTTGACAGAGTAGGTTTTTGAATGTAACAAGATAAGTCAATTTGAGTGGTAATATATTTTGGGAAATCAGCTCACTACAAATTGTGACTGTAAACATTGTACTGTAAATGTTTTGTAGTTTTCCCCCAATAAAATTAAGAAAAAAAATTCAGCCACCTACCCGTTAAACTGGTTATTATCCATCCCATCCCCCACCATTTTACAGATGAGAAAAATGAAGTTCATACAAATGAGATCACACAATGAAATCAGGAGCAAAGTTTAAGCTCAAAAAGACTTATGCCCCTAATGACTCTTTTGAACTGTTACATTCTACTTTATTTTCCGTTTAACTTTTAAAATAATAGTGTAGTTGAATACCAGAACAAAAATATAACCAATAGTGAGAATATTCTGATTAATTCCTTTACTCTTTCACTACTGTATATAAAACTGCCAGCAGTGAGTGTTATTCATTGACCCCTATTAATTATGCTGATCTGCCTCTCAGAGGATGTTAAGGTACGGGAAAGAGAAAATCATTTGTAGTGTAAGGCAAATTGCCTATTTTTTAAAATGTCCCTGATAAGATTTATGCTCAGCAAAACTTTCCCTGTTCTTTGAATATGTAGCTAGTATCACATCATCACAAAAGGTCACAAAGGAAAATGCTATTTGGGCAAAATCTTTTACAGTTCAACAAGCAAGGTAAATAGTGACTAAAACAAATGTTTCCGTAGGAAAAAGCCAATTCTAAGGATTAATTAGGCGTTCAAGTCATGTGAAACCACACTCAATCTTGGCAAAGGTAGATGCTCTTGATATATATAAAATGTTTATTTAATATATGCATATTTTAATAATATGTTGTGCATATGTAGAAATTTAGTTATTTTATATTTTTATGTTAACATATGAATGATAATAGTCCTTTTTGTAGATTATTTGATACTTCTAGATTCATGACTATGTGCTCAGTAAATTAATGACAGCTGTACTTCTTCCTTTCCAATGAGTTATTTTGTCATTTGTATTTTACTAACAAGGATATCCAGTACACCAATGAAAAGAAAGGCTGATTACTGGCATTTATTAATATATTATTTTCTATCACAAGAGTAAATCTTGCAATATTTAAAATTAACAGTGATGCTTGCTAAAATTTTTGTAGATAATCTTTATTTGTTTAGAAAGTTTAGTTCATTTATTTGTGAAATTATTAACATTGGATGTTGAATTTTATCAAATGTTGAATTTATCAAATTATGTTTTGTGTCATAATTCACGCACATTTAACTTTTCAATTTTTTAAATGTATTGAATTGTAATTATTTTTTGCATAGAATGATTCAGCTTAATCAGCAAACTTGTGCTTTTGATTATTGTCTCTAATGTCCTATTATTTTTTATTTTCTTGATCTCTGCTCTTATTATTTTCATTTCATTCCTTCTGTATGGACTATAAATATCGTATCTTAACAAGAATGAAAATGAACAAAATTTTTTAATTCTATATAATTTTATTATCAGTCAGTTCAGAAATGTGAATGTCATTCCATGTACCTCCACAAGGAAGGACATTGATTTTCTCAAATTTTATACATGTATATATATTTTCATGCTACTATATTAAAATGGATATTAGAACTTGAAATTTTATGATTAGATGGTTTCTGCTTGTCATCATCCTTTTATGCTCTTTAAGTCAATAATGTAATTTTGCTAGTGCAGAAATTTTCTTCATGGTTAAGATACATATTTGATACAGAAATTAGCATTTCTTCAAGATTTCATAGTCAGTAAGTGGTGAAAGTAAGGTTTAAAGCCAAACTAATCTGATTTGAATGACTTCTCTGATATTCTCATAATTGATTCCTGCATTGTATTTATTTTCTTTAGTTTTTGACATCTAGTTATTATCTAACATTGCCCATAAATTATCCATCTTTTATTGAAAATGTTTGCATATGCCTCATAATATCCACACTTTTATCACCATCATCATTGAAGACAACTTCAAGAACCATACTAATTATAACTGAAATATAAATATTAGGAGCCTAGAGATCTTACCTTCCATTGCATTAATATTTTATTTCTATTCCAATTCTGCTACTTAATTCCAATACCTCATTTTGTTCAAATTCAAAAATATAAACTCTCAACACCCTAATGTTTGCACCTTGAGCCATGCATGCTTTTTGCTCTAACTTATTTTATCATTTCATTTTATTAATATCCCTAATTTCTAAGATTTTCTTTAATCCTTGTATATAAACACTTTTTCCTATCTACCCAGACTAGATTATTTAAAACCTCTTTTCAACTACTTTTTTAAAGGCATCAGTAATATCTCATTTCATTATCTTTTTTCCACTCCTGTCTAGAAAAACACCAATTATGTGCTGTCTCTGCCCCAACACTCATGTAATCTGAGAACTGTAGGAGAAAAGCTACACAAATATAATAAAAATTTGCTTATAAAAGGATTTATGTATCCTGCTAAATCTCCAAATCATACAGGAAATATTTTACATGGTCCTGGTCAACTCCCATTTTCCACAATAACTTTTAAACTTTGATCACTGTTCTCGACTATTTTGTTTATCCTATTTTCCTTCCTTCCATGAGAACAGGGACTCAATTTTTGCAGTGAGTTAGGAGGAAATTAGTGATGAATTTATTTATCACCCTTTTCCCACATACAATATCACAATCTACCTTCTTTTCTACAATCATAGAGAAAGGCATTTTTCCTTATGTTTAAGGTGAAAAGAGTAATGTCTGCAACTGTGCTGTTGTCCCTGTCATCAATACCCTCATTGAAAACCTAGAACATTCCCCATAAAATTATATATTTTTTCTCCAATGCTGATCTTGTTTTTTTAAAAATGACTCTTTAAAACATATTCAGGTATTTGATCATAAAAATACCATTTCCTTATACCGCATTTTCATTTAGCTAATGTCTTTGGACTCCTCCCTTCAAAACTAAATAAATTGATAGGTTAGTGTACACTTTTATTTTTAATTGCTTACCCACAATTAGTTCTTCATTTGTAGTAGCATTTGGCTTCTGCCCTCAAAACATTGTAAACATAGACACAAAAGTTATTAATAGCTTCCTGTTAAAAATAATTAACATGTTCAGTGGTCACATTAATTATATTCTCTGCAACATTTCTAATTATTGACTACAGTTTTCTTCAAAACCTCTTTAGCTTCCATGATAATTTTTCTCCTAGTTTTTGATCTATCTTCCTTTATTTTCCTAATCATTGTTTTTTACTATTTTCTTTTAATTACAGCTTAAAAATTGGTGATCTTTGTAAATTCTTCTTTTTCCTCCCATTTTATACTTTAAAATACGTGTGTGTGTGTATGTATATATATGCTCACACTTCAGTCAGTTCAAATGCTACTTCATAATTATGATTTCTAAGTCTTAGCTCCAGTTCTCTTTTCTTCCCTAAATTTAATATTCATAATCAAATTTTTTTGCTGACATTTGAAGGTATCTCACATATATCGAAATTAATTTACCTGTTATTGCATGCTTATCCCCAATATGTACCTCAGTGAATATCTACATTAGCCTGGGTTCCCAAGACAAAGAAATGCAAATTACCTTCAACATTATCTCCTAGAGTCTAGCAAATGGTATAATCTTTTAACTATTGCACCTACTTTTATTACAGAAATTCAAGCCACATAGTCATATTTTGCACTTCCATTAGATACATCTTTTTAAAAGTTAAAACTTGACTATCATATTATCTACTTAAAATACTTCAATGGTTCACTTCATTTTAGGTAATACTTTTAACTCCATTGTGTATAACTCCCCCATAATCTGAACCTTGCTATCTGTCCAGGTTCATCTCTGTACCAATTCTGTCAAGAACGCCTATTACTTTCTCTTATAAACAACGATTCATTACAAAAACACCTTTTATTATCCATCAAGATACAACTAAAAAATTGGCTGGGCGTGGTGACTCACGCCTGTAATCCTAGCACTCTGGGAGGCCGAGGCGGTAGGATCACTCAAGGTCAGGAGTTTGAAACCAGCCTGAGCAAGAGCGAGACCCTGTCTCCACTATAAATAGAAAGAAATTAATTGGCCAACTAAAAATATATAGAAAAAAAATTAGCCAGGCATGGTGGCACATGCCTGTAGTCCTAGCTATTCGGGAGGCTGAGGCAGAAGGATCGCTTGAATCCAGGAGTTTGAGGTTGCTGTGAGCTAGGCTGACACCATGGCACTCTAGCCCGGGCAACAGAGTGAGACTCTGTTTCAAAAAGAAAGAAATAAATAAAAATAAATAAAAATAAAAAATCAACTCCTCTGTGAAGTCTTATAGATTTCTTCCTCCCCACACAGCTTTGTTCAGTTTATACATTCTCTCCTCATGCTCAACTATTGTACATTCATGTTTATATGCTAAAAATAGAAATGTACTATTGAATTTATCTCCATCCACTTCTACTGCATAAACTTCTTCAGGAGAGAGGGTAGACTGTGTTTGTCCTTTATTATCAGTTATTGACACTTATGAATAGTCAAAAAACATAAATAGGATCATTAAATTTTGTGCAGAGGAGACTTTTAGAATATGAAATGTTCTGAAATCATAATTAAAGATGGGAAAGATCTATTTTATTTTTATTTTTTGCTTTGCTTAGCCAAATCTAGAATTTCTCTTCTTCTTGTATTTGCTGGCTGAACACACACAGTATAGACTCTCGCTTTTGATAACTATCCATACAACTAAATAGCAGCTACCATTGTTTTCAAAACTATGAATGTAAGATACTGTTTTGTTAGTTAAGAAGGAAATACCCTTTAAAACACTTACAAACTGATTAATTGAGATAAAATTAAGTTCTATTTAATTAATGGAAAGAAAGTGAATTTTTTCTAGTCCCTAGAATATGAACACCATGAATGATATAATACGTATAAATACTTAATAAATTTCTAACCATAAAAATTTTAGATAGAATAGTTAAAATAGAACACAGTCCGTATAAGTGACTAGAATATATAAAGAACCATGCTCTGGTTTTGATCATTAGGAGATAATTGGGAATTTTGAAAATGGGTTTGTTTGATCAACTTTTGTGTAACTGTGGTGGTGACACTTTCATATCTCATCCCTGCTTAATTTATCTAAAATTATTGTACTAGACAAACTGTGAGATTCTGTGTTCCATATTAAGCAAATTGACAGAACTGAATTATTGACCAGTAGGAGTTGAGAACTACATAAACTAAAAACATAAATAAATATGCTAGTTATGAGCACTAAATTCTCTCATATTGTCTAAAATATATTATATAAACATGTTTTATTCTTAATGATTATTAATAACTATATGATTTATAGATGATTTTGAGTCACATTTGAATTTTTTGGAAAGTACCAGTTATAAATGTTAGTTGTTTTCACTTGAGTATACCATCTTTCTATAACAAATCAAAAGACTACAGATTCCATAAGTCATAAATGCTTTCAGCATTTCCACACACACAAAAAATCCTACATAGTGATAAATCAATGTTGTCAATAACAATAGAGTTACATGTGAATTCTTAAATACCAGTATTGGAGCATTTGGAGTCAGATTTCCTAAGACATCTTTTCATGTTTAACTAAAATCAGCAAGTCAGATAAGGGGAAAATTTCAAACTCCCTGAAATAAATTCTCAGCAGTGTAATCCAGCTGTCAATAGCAGACAGGGTCACAAGTTGGTTGGCTGAGCTGGATGTAGAAATTGATAAATGAGCAGCTGAGTTCAAAATGAAAATGCTGTGATTTCTGAGAGACAGAAAGGCAAGTATGATACGGTGAAAGGTTCAGGAATTGGGATCTGAGGAAGTACTGGTTTTTACCTTGTATAACTGTGCTTCCTTCCATTCTTGACATGAAGATATTACTGAAAATGAATGCCTCCTGTCACAAAATAAATCACAGCTCTCAAGACTTCTTGTAAAGATGAGAACAGTAACCAAGGAACAAAATAAAATATAGTTATACTGCAAAGATAAAAGTTCTAGTGGCTTGGAATGCTCCAAAAGCCACCTGTAATTTCTATTAATTGTTCAGACTATGAGAAGAAGAAAAAAAAAAGAAATGGCATATATACCATCACAGATACATTACTGCATTTCATATGTATACTTTATTGTGTAAATTATATTGAATATTGGTGGTTAGCTGAGATCCTGTTATGATCTTTGAGATGTTATTTTTAATGTATTTGTATGGTACACAAACTACTAGCTGAAATTCTCAAATTTAGCTAGAATATTATTTCCCCTTAGCATCAGAAAAATCAATTACTTGACTAAATCAGCTGTTAAAAATATCCAAAAGCTGTTTTGAATATGCTTAGTCCTAGAGTACCTATTTTATCATGATTTATATTGGTAGATAACTGTGTCCTAGCAGTTTAACAGTAGCTTATTTCAAAATTAGTTAAAAGGTCATCATTTTAATTAATTAACTAAATTATTTAAAATTAAACAAGAATTATTATTCATAATAATATGCTTATAAAATTAACATCCATTATTTGAATCTCATGCACATAGTGAGCCACAATAGTTTCAGGGCTGTAACTAAGGGATATTTCATTAATTTTTCCCTTCTAACATTTAGCAAAGTAATATAATTCTGTGGTTATTAAATTAATGAATAAATCAATGCTAGCCAATGTAATGATGACATTAACATATAAATGATAATTAAAAGTGCTATTCTGGGTAGACAGTAGTTTTCGAAATCCTATTTTATACTTGTATTCATCTTTTCTTTAAAACTTTGAAGAATTGTATTAATTTAAGCAGATGAATACTGGACTATTGAATTATATATGTGCATCATAAAAGAAAGTGACACTAAAAAAGGTGAAGAAATTATTTTATTACGATTTTTAAAATCCAGTCTTACAAGAAAGCAAAGCGTGGATGCCTTGTCTAGCCTCTGTTTCAAACGTACAAATAAGAAGACACTTTTTTTGCTCATTATTATCAGTCATTAGGAAACGTCAAATTAAAACCACTATAATAGAAAAAATTCCGTTTCTAATTCTCCCAATAAATGCCACTAAAAACCCTGGACAGAATGTATGGAGTAGTTGTCTGAGGAATGTGAAAGGTAAATAGTAACAGGAAATTTGTGAAAGGAAAAACAGAGTTCAAGGAACAAATGATCTTGTGGTAGATTTTATGTTTTTCCCCTTACAGTTTCTCTTGGCTTGTATTCAAAGGCAGCTCAATCCCATCCACTGGGATTGGAAAAAAAGAGCTTTAGAAGTTTTCTCATTCTGCTCCAGAATATCAAAATGTTTATAACCATCACTTAGCTTACTCAAATTATACTTTGCATACCCTAATCATTCATAGTGTTATTTTGCTAATATCTGTACTTCCTTAGTTAATGCATTCTTAGATACTAGGCTGGTAAAAAAGTAATTGTGTTTTTTTTTAAATCACTAAAACTAGGCTCAAACACATCTTTATTCATCAAAATAGGAACCATTACAATCAATACATTTTTGCCAACGAGAAATAAGCCCATTTATTCCTGTAGCATAAAAATCTGTGCTTCGGGATTCCATGAACTCTTGGAAAGCATTTTCTGCATCCTGCTGGTTGTGGAAGCGTTTTCTCTGTGAAAAGTTGTTGAGATGCTGGAAGAAGTGGTAGTTGGTTGGCAAGAGGTCAGGTGAATATGGTGGATAAGGCACAACTTCCTAGCCCAATTCGTTCAACTTTTGAAGAGTTCGTTGTGCTACTTGCGGTTGGGTGTTGTTGTGGAAAAGAATTGGGCCCTTTCTGCTGACCGGTGCCAGCTGCAAGAGCTGCAGTTTTCAGTGCATCTCATCGATTTGTTGAGCATGCTTCTCAGGTACAATGGTTTCACTGGGGTTCAGAAAGCTGAAGTAGATCAGACTAGCAGCAGATCCCCAAACAGTGACCATGACCTTTTTTTGGTGCAAGTTTGGCTTGGGAAGTGCTTTGGAGCTTCTTCTCAGTCCAACCACTGAGCTGGCCATTGCTGGTTGTCCTATAAAATCCACTTTTCATAGCACATCACAATCAGATCAAGAAGAGGTACGTTGTTGCATACAAGAAGAGAAGGAGACACTTCAAAACTGTGATTTTTGTGATTTTTGGTCACCTCGTGAGGCACCCACTTATCGAGCTTTTTCACCTTTACAATTTGCTTCAAATGCTGAATGACCTATAGAATGATCAACCTTGAGTTCTTCAGCAAATTCTCCTGTGGTTGTAAGTAGATCAGCTTCGATGACTGCTCTCAATTGGTCGTTGTCAACTTCCAATGGCTGGCCCCTGCACTCTTCATCTTCAAGACTCTCGTCTCCTTTGCAAAACGTCTTGATCCACCACTGCACTGTACAGTTGTTAGCAGTTCCTGGGCGGCCAAAGGCGTTGTTGATGTTGTGAGTTGTCTCTGCTACTTTACGACCCATTATGAACTTGAATAAGAAAATCACTCAAATTTGCTTTTGGTCTAACATCATTTCCATAGTCTAAAATAAACACGTAATAAGCCATTAGCAAAAAAAGTAAAGTGAGAAATGCACATAAAATGAGGCAAACATAACCCCATTTATTTAAGAATGTATTCCAGTATCAAATAGGAAATTTCAACAATGCTAAAACAACTACTTTTGCACCAAACTGTATTTTAAAATTTTGTTTTAATATTTGGTATATTTTGTTACTTTTTATATAAACATATTTGGCTCCATAAACTTTAGAGAATAACATCAAATACCTATGTTTTCCCCATGCAGCTCAAGAGTAGATAAAATGGAAGCTCCAGGTTAACCCTCAAATCCATTTCCTGCTTCCTAATTTAGAGACTCTACCCTTAATTGTTTCATACAACCCTCATAACTATTTTATTCACATATATTTTCTATGCTATACTGTATAATTCGTGTTTTTTAAATTTTCAACAATAAAACACAGGTATATCATTTTAAAAGTTTATGTTCTCTCTCTCTCTTGTCTCTCTGTCTCTGTCTTTCTCTCTATATATCTTTTTCTCATTTCAGTGTGTATAGAATGTTCCAGGACTCTGAAAGTAATAATTTGGAGAAAATCAACTCAGAAATCTTAGTCTAAAATACAGGACAAAGAATTAATTTAGGACCCAGAGCAAATCCAAATTCCATGTTGTATGCGATTGGGATTTTGAACTCCACTAGCTAGCTTGCTTGCTCTGTCCTCTTTCTCACTTTTGCTGTTTATCCATTATTCACCTCTACTTTACAGTCTGTATTGGCTACATTGGCTTTTCTGCTACAGAAGGGTGTTCTCCCTTTATGTGAACCTAGCTGGTTCCTTATGGACATCTTCAATTACCATATTCAAAATTTTGCAGAAGTTTACCTTGGATCAGGGGACTTTTTTTTTTTTTTTTTTTTTACCATAAGCTTTATTTGAACAGGGGAAGAGGGAAGTTAGGATCACTGGCCTACCCCTATAGTCATGGGAGTAGGAATGGTTATTTGAAGCAGTGGTGATGTAAAGGCTATGACCTGTGACACTACTGTGATATGAGTGTGTGAACTCAAATTAGTGTATTTATCATATATTCAATTATTTGGAAATATGTGTTTTAGTGCTTATAAGTAAAACGTAATTTAAAAGGTTATCATTTTAAGTTATTTTTAAAAATTATTATTACCACGTTTTTTAGAGATGGGTCTTGTTCTGTCACCAGGTTGGTGTGCAGTGGTGCAATTATAGCTCACTAGAACCTCAAAATACTGGGCTCAAGTGATCCTCCTGCCTCAGCCTCTGTATTAGCTGGGCCTACAGACATGTGCACCATGCCCAGCTAATTTATATACATATATTTTGTTTTAGAGATGGGGTCTTGCTATGCTGCACTGGCTGGTACCAAACTCCTGGCTTCAAGCGATCCTCCCACCTCAGATTCCCAAAGCAGGGGATTAAAGGCCTGAGCCACTGTGCCCAGCCTCATTTTTAACTCATTTATTCATTGATGAACACTTCTGCTCTTTCTATTAATATATCTTGACTATCAGAAGGGCACTGTAATGAACATGGTGTGCAGACGTCTCTTTGATATACTGATTTAAATTCCCTTGGATGTATACCCAGAAGTGGGATTGCTGGATCATATTATAGTTCTATTTTTAGTTTTTTGAGGAACCTCCATACTGTTTTGCAAAATAATTGTGCCAAAGAACATTATGCTAAATGAAATAAGCCAGGCACAGAAAGACAAATACCACATCATCTCACTTATATGTAGAATCTAAAAATGTGGAATTCATAGAAGCAGAGAGTGAAATGGTGGTTGGTGGAGTTGGCGTGAGAGGTAGACAGGCAAAGGGGAGACATTGGTCAAAGCGTATGAAGTTTCACTTTAAAGGTAGAGTAAGTTCTGATGCTCTATTGCACAGCATGGTGACTATAGAAAATACTAAGGTATTGTATATTTCAAAACAGCTGAAGGAGAGGATTTTAAATGGTCTCACCAAAAAAATGATAAATATTTGAGGTGATGGATGTGCTAATCTGTCTTTGATCATTTCACAGTGTTTACATGTATCTAAGTACCACATAAGTGTATAAAATTATTTTTCAACTAAAAATAAAATAAATTTCTTTTAAAAAGTAAAGGAAAAAGTTTATCACATGATTTTCTTGTAAATTCAAAATATATAATCATATCACCTGCTAAATATGGTAACTTTTCTTGTTTCAACAGTTATGGCTTTTCTATTACTGCATATAAATTATATTATTCTGGGTATTTCTAATAATGCTAAATTATAATAATGATGCTAAAAATCATTTCGTCTCATAAATTAAAAGAGAATGTTTTATTGACTGTTACTTTCAGATATATTTATTATGACTTTATAGACTCACCATTACATTCCCATTTTAAAGTTCCTTTTAAATTAGACACTGACATCGAATTTTGTTGAGTCTCTCATTGAAATGTATTTATGTTCTTATTTGAACTATTGATTTTGTTTAATTCATAAGCATAACCTATTATGAAAACCTCTTTTTAATCTTAGAATAAATCTTCATTTTTTTAATCATTTGTGTAATATAGGATTAATTTGAATCAGTTTTATTGTAACAATTTTTATGTCTACATTTATTTCCCATGCTTTTCTGTAATTAACTCTTTTTTGTTACTCATTCTTACATTTTCTTTTAGTCATTTATTTTAAAATTTGATTTATAAATTTACTTAATTTCATTTGTTAATTTCTGGTATCAGGATTATACTAGTTTAAAAAAAATGAATCCAGATTTTTTCTTGGTTCCCAAGTAATTTGACCTTTCCTTTGTTCAGTTTTTCTTATGAATGTTCTTTGGCTTCCAAATGCTCTTCAACATTTTCTTCAGTCAACTCAATCATTCTCTCTATTTTAGGGTGCTCCACAAAACTGCTATATATGAAATTCTGATGCATTACAACTTAGAATAAAATGTTATCTTCACGTAACATTTTTATTTCTAAATAATGATACGAAATAAATGAACAGCAATTGAATGTAAATGGTAACCAAGTAAAACGAATACTTTCCTTAGGAACATCTTTGCATCCAAATCAAGCATTTCTGAAGTTGCAATGGAGAAATAGCAGTTCAACAAGACCTAGTCTAATGACACCTTGAAGACTGACAGAGATTTTCTAGATCCATAATTCAGAAGGTCTCTAAATGGTCAGATCTTACAACTCCTCCAGAAATATGTTTTTGAAACAAAAGTCTCAAGCTATTAATCAAGGTTTTAGAGATTTAATACATTACAGAATTATACAAATTAATTCCAAATAAAATAAAAAGAAGAAAGCATTCACTCATGCCTCTCAGTAAGTGTTCATATCTAGCATCATATAACCTATGCATGACCATATGAGATTTATTCAAAAACTTCACCAAGTTCATTGTATTTGCCAGATTTCTAAATTGTTAATGTTTAAAAAAAATGACATTCTATTTTTGGAAATGTAGGCTATATATAGTTATTTTTAAAAATCCCCTAAAAGCCTCATACTTCTTACTGTTTAGAAATTACATTTTAATTGCAAATATATTAATTCTTGTGGTGATATTTGCAAAGTTTCACTTTTTATGACATCTTTTCTACTAATTAAATTGAAATATCTTACCAGTAATGGGATATTAGTAGTGTATTTTTACAATTTATAGCTAATTTTTCTAGTTGTAACACCTTTTTCATGCTACCTTACATGCTGTGCTATATTACATTAGGTCCATTTCTTTGCATCATTTTCGTTTATAACTCAGGTGGTTTTAGTGCATGATTTTCTCTCTTCAGCTTTTAAATATTACTGCTGTGTTGAAGAATAGACTTTCCTACTAAAGAGAAAATTTAAGCAGGGTGTATGTATTGTATATGTAGTAAAATAACAAGGTAAAATAATAAAAATAATGTTTCTAAATTTTATTATTATTATTTTCAGAATATTACAGGGATACAAACACTTTGGTTACATAAATTGCCTTTGTACCACCCGAGTCAGAGCTACAAGTGTGCCTATCTCCAGACAGAGCACACCACACCCGTTAGGTGTGAATTCATCCATCACCTCCTCCACCCGCTCACCTGCCCAATACTGGATGAATGTTACTTCCATAACTGCACATAGTTTTGATCAATTGATACCAATGTAATAGTGAGTACACATAGTGTTTGTTTTTCCATTCTTGTGATACTTCACAAGACCAATAGGCTTTAGACCAATAGGCTCCAGCTCCATCCAGGATTTGTATGGGAAAAAATATGGAAAGTTTTTAATGAAGAAAACATACAACATGGTTATATTAATAGCATACTTAGTCATCTATGGAATCTATTTAATTTATATGACAGTTGATATTGAAGACCGTGCATTTTATTAAAATCGTTAATTATATTTATGTCATTCTGAAAGTATTAATGGTAATATGCATTGTGTTCAATAAAAGAAGTCTGAATGCCTAAAAAATGTGTTTTAATTATTTTTCCCAATCTTTGCTAAGTATTCACATTTGCAGAAATATAATCTAGTCAAGTAACATATCCATTTTTAAAACGGACACTTGCTATTGTGTAAATTAGTCATTTTCATCTTTCTAAAATTTATCTATGGATACTATTTTTTCCTTTGTTTTTCATCCTTTGTTCTTTTAGCTGTATGTGACATAATAGTATGCCTTCACTATGTGTGCATATTTATAATAATGTGAACCAGAGGATTTGTATTAAATATGATTTTAAAATAGCTGGAGAGATGATCTTTGGGAGGTGACAATAGTTACCTAGGCTGTAGGTTATTGATTTTCATTTTACACGGTCAAGAACTTTAAGAGAAGCCTCATTTGCTTTTGAGTGAGACTACCTGTAATGTGGCAAATAGGATGAAAAATGATTGATGCCTGTTCTAAACTATAAAAGCTTTTTACACCAGGGTAGAAATTTCATTATTTGAGGCTATCACATATGATGCCCTGAACAACCTTAGGACTTTTCAGAGAGTAACCACTAGGACAATGCCCAGGAGTCATGGGGCTGGGACAGCTACCAAATCCCCAGAAGTGTGGAGTCACTCACAGCACATAGGGACTGCCTGGGAAAGTTTCAGGCACTGGACTCCAATCTGTAGGAGCAGCCATTTGGGCTGCATCCAGCAAAGCCATACAGTGGGGCTGCCTGAGTCCTTGGGGGCCCAACCCAGGCCTCAATATATCGAGGAAGCAGCACTTAGAGTCAAAGGAGATTTTTGTCCACCTTTAAAATGTAATGTCTCCCCTGCTGGGTTTAGGACTCCCTGGGGCCCTGGAAGGCTCACAGATCAGACTCCTAGACTTTGTACTGAAATAAGTTAAGATTATGGGGCTATGCAGTTGGAATAAATGTATTTGTATGTGAGAAGGACATGTATTTTGTGGGGCCAAGGTTGGAATGCTATGGTTTGAATATTGGTCCCCTCTACTACTCATGTTGACATTGAATCCCCAACATGACAGTATTAAGAGGTGGGGTCATTAAGAGATGATTGGTTCATGAGAGTTCTGTCCTCATGTATGGATTAATCCATTCATATATTAATGGGTTGATGGGTTAGTGGATTACTGTGTTATCAGTGGAGTAGGACTGGTGGCTTTATAAGAAGAAGAAGAGAGATGTGAACTAGCACACTCAGCCCTCTCACCATGTGATGCTCTGAACCACCTCAGGACTTTGCAGAGGGCCCCTATCAGCAAGAAAGCCCTCGCCAGAATTGTTCCCTTGACCTTAGACTTCTTGGCTTCCGTAACTGTAAGAAATAAGTTTCTTTTCTTTGTAAACTACCCAGTTTCAGGTATTCTATTACAAATGACAGAAAATAGACTAAGGCAGAAAATTGAGAGACCTATTTATCCCTTGGTGGGGAAGACCACATCTTCCCCTGCTCACTCTGATAGATTAACTACTGCCTCAGATCCTCACACTCATATTGAAGCTATCTGTGGTGATCCACCACTGTTGAGTTTTGACTTCCTCAGGTTTTCGATGAGCAAACTCTGGTCATACGTTTGTGGGCTCTGAGAAAAATCCTTACTATGTGTTCAGCTTTCCAGAACATTTGCAATTTATGAAAGAGTTTCTCAACAATGGTCTGATAATTTGATTCTTCCTCCCTATCCTTCTCAAGGGACACACACCTTAGTAAGGCAGTTTGGTTATTAAGGATAGCTATTCCAAGAGAAAGATTATCTCATCTAAGCTTCTTAAAGAATAATGATGGAAATAAAAGGCTGGGAAATTATAGGAGCTACACAGACCAGCACTGAAATTCGAAAGTTCGTTCTTGGACATTCCTGAACATAGCTTTTTCTTCTAACTTCAACCACATCCTCTGGTTGGCACACTTTCTGAATGTCATCTTGGCAAAAAAAGGAGTCCTCAAGAATTCCAACTTAATTCAGATTAAGTTTATGAAAATGATTTTGTCCTTGTGGCTTCCAGATAAAAGGTCTCTCCAGATAAGAGGTATTGGTGAGATTAGATTATGATTGATAAAAAAGTGAACTTATAGCTCTTTAAGTGGGGCACTCAGATTTTATGTGAGTGGAGACAGAACACAAATCAAGGTAACTGGGAAGGGAATACATTTAATTATTGGAGGAGTGTGTGTGTAAGAACGGTAGTATTAGTAATCTCTGTATTTTAATTTTGGTCCTAGAGGCTCACAGTAAAATGCCTTGGTGCAACTTTCTCAAATTGTTATGAATATCTTTGAGTTTAATCTATTGCTGAGTCAGCTATCTCCTTCAAGTCAGCTCTGACCATGAGACCACAGTAGATGGCACCAGCTCCTTCAAGTCCTAAACATAAGAAATCTAGATACGTCCTTATGTTGATTCCATGAGAATGAAGAAGGCTACCTCACTAATGGTATAAACAAACATGACTCATTGGACTGACTTTCATTAGGCATTTCTTCCCAAAATAATGTTTAGACTCAATTACTTGGACTGAACTAGGAACTCTAAGTTTTAACAATCAGCTAGAAGGCTCCATGGGAGCCTCCATAATATTCCACATTGAAGGCCCTATCAACTTAGGCCCCTTATTGATGTATGCCCCACCTAGCAGTTTCAACATTATATGCAATAATTGTTTCCAGAGGCAACATCTATGCCCTTTGGATCATACGTCTTGTTTAGAGGCCAGTTATCATCTTGCCTCTCTCTTAAAAACATGGTGACTTATACTTCAGATGTGGTTATAAGAATATTTAAGGAAACACTACTGGTACCGTACATTACTCAGATGACTACAGAGCTCTTTCCAAAATGAGATGTTCTTCAGTTACTCTGATGATCTTCCCAGAGAGATAATCAATTCATTATTTAGGCACACTATGTGTGAAGTTTTACCTATCATGTTATTTATTCACTTAGAAAAGATGGTATAAAATGTACCCTTAACTTTGCCGGAAGTGATCAGTGACACTATCTCAACACTGGAAGGCATTCAGGTTAGTTTGAGCTCATTGATCAGGATTTCTATGGATGAAAGAATTCTCCTAGAATTCCTTCTTGTATAGCAAGACAGAATCTGTACTATCACCTGCTGTTAAATCTGTAATAATGCCTAAAATGGAGGGAATAGTCAACCCAGAAACTTAAAGAAAGTTTTTAATGGTTATGTGATTTCTTCTGCTGGCTACATCTGAGACTCTGAAGGATATGCCTGAGGTCAGCACTTCAGGTTGATATCTTTCTTATGCCCAGAGTTTTAATTAAGTGCTGCATAAAACAAGCCACATTGATTTTGTATAGTTGGTGCTAGATTAATCATAGAGGCTGATTAAGTGGTATATGCATAGGGAATTTCACCAAGGGCTTAAACCCTGTGGAAATCAGGAATGAATCTGTTGAGAGACAATTCACTTTGAATATTCTCACTTTTCTGCATGATAGAAGTCTTTTAAACAAAGGGCATTACACTGAACAACAAATATACCTTAAAAGATACAGATAGTGTCTCCTTAAAGATAGATACCTCTGAAAAGATTTGGAAACCTGAAACATCTCTCCTTCCCTTTCCTGGAGATTTGTGCATACATTCCAGGACAGTAAACTGAGAGCTGTCTTTCCCCTTTCCCTCAGAGGAACTTTGCTTAGTGACCATTATTTATTTATTTTTCTCTGTAGTAGAGTGGATGAAAACATAGGTTAGCAGCCTATGAAAAGCTCAGTCTCCTAAAACTCTGAATCACATGCTTAGGCAACATCCATTCCATATCTGAGCTCCCCTGTGGGGACTGAGATGTGAGGAAGCAGCACTAAGATACTACTCTCCCTGTTGTTTGTGCTGTGAATAATACGTAGCCTGTGTCCTGACCCAGGGGTATGGTGTCTTCTGTCAGTATGGAAGTATATGCATATAAAATAGTTGAAGGCTAACTCATTAGCTTGCAAGTAGAGTACATTCAGTCTCCTCACAGTAACTGAGCCAACTCTTAGAAATGTAAATTGAATGGTATTTTGAGACTTTATCCATGTCTAGTGATCTTGTGGATGATTATGAGAAAGAATCTTGAGTGAGTCATTCCACAAGTCTGTCATTCAAGTATATAAACAAATGATTCGGATACATTTATATGTATTCTCCTAAATCACTAAAGCTGACATGGAGACGTGACAACAATTCATATAGATAAAATAATTTCAGTAAAAATAAGTATTATAAAAAAAGAAAGCAGTTTAAAGAGAAATAAGTTGAAAGAACTTAAAAATACTGGCCAATGAGGAAAGATAAAAACATAAGAGAATGGGCTATCACAGAATCACAAAAAGAAAGAGAATCTTTGACTTAGGAGAATGGCTAACTATGCCACATGTTTCACAGAATACAAAGTCAGATAATTGGCTATTGAATTTGAAAAGCAGTAGATTGTTGGTGACTTTATAAAATGCCCTTGGAGTGGTGGGTATAAAAGCCTGAATAAAGTGGGTAAAAGGAGAATTGGGAGCTAGGAAAGTAAGATAAACACATTTAGCTAACTCTTCACAGGTGTTTTCCAGTGATGGGGAATAGAGGAATAAAGCAATGTTGGAGAAGAACATGGCCTCAAGGGACTTTATTTTAAGTATGAACACTATTTATGCTCTTCAACTGATGAGGTTGCTCACTGGAAATGAAGAAACTTACCATGAAGAGAGTAAAGTATTAAAGAAAAGAGTGAATTGCAATGTATGCCAGGCATGAGAGATGATTTACACAGTTCTTACAATCAAGGCCAAGGTCCAAGTTCTGCTTGAACATTTAATAGAAAAAAAAAATCACACAAATGATTTGTAAAGAATTGACACTCTAAACTATACTGAGATATAGATGAAATAGACAAGGAGGAACTAAAGGCCATGGGAAGTCTTAATATGTATAGTGCACTGGTCTGAGGTGTTTTGTAAAGATTCCTGGGTCTAGAACTAAAGAGGAATGCAATATGGTTCTAGGTACAGGAGATCTAGCATCTGAGAGAGAAATTTCCTGTCTTGGGGGAAACCTTTGATAAGACACACATTATTTTAAGAGACTTTTCCTTGCTAACAGCAGTTAACTCTGTGATGCCATTCTATTCGAGGGACAAGAATTGCCCTGATGATCCAGCAGATTGTTGAAACTCAAGAGTATTATGGACCCTCTGGGACATTTTTCTCACATGAAGTCTCATGATCAATGGGAAACTATGTGAAAGAATATGAAGGCTTACATTTCTATATAATGTACAGGAACATAGTGAAGCTCATTCTTATAATCTTTCACTTTTTTGTGTTTATCAATTAATATATAGATCTACCACAAATTATCTACAATTAATATTAAAATTTAACTCAAGAACAAAACGACAACACAATTTTAAAACAAGTAAAATGATTCCAACAGACATGTCTCCAAAGAAGATATACAAATGGCCAATAAGGATAAGGGAAGATGCTCAACATTATGTCATGAGGGATAGTCAAATCAAAGCTATAATCAGATGCCACTTAACACACCAGAAGAGTCACAATGAAAAACAAAAAGGAAAACAATGTTGGCAAGGATATGAAGAAATTGGAATACTCATACCGCCCTGGTGCGAATGTAAACTGGTACAGTCACTCTGGAAAACAGTTTGCCAGTTTATCAAAGATTTCAACTTAGTTATCTCGTGACAAAACATTTCTACTCCTCTCTCTCTATATATATGTACGTATGTGTGTGTGTGTGTGTGTGTGTGTATAACTTAAATCATATATTCACACAGAAACTTGTATATAAATGTTTATAACAGCATTATTAGTAATAGCCAAATATTGAAATAACACAAATGGTCATTATATGATGAATGGGTAAACAAAATGTGGTATATCAGTGCAAATGGTTTATTATTCAGCCATAGAATATGGAATGAAATCCCCATACATGCTACAACATGGGTAAATCTTGAAAACATTATGTAACGTGAAAGAAGCCAGAACAAACAAAATCCCATACTCCTAATTCCCATCCCCAAATACATTTCAAGCATGCCCCTCCGCTTCACAGTGCCCGGGCACAGGCAACCCAAGTGCCCGTCAATCCATGAGTGGATTGTTAAAACTGGTATTTGTTCACAATGGAATATTACTCAATTTTAACAAATGACAGTGAGTTAGCACCTCTTGTATTATCCTGGATTAAGCTTGAGCCCATTATTCAAAGTGAGGTGACACAAGACCCGAAGAATGGGACCCTATTTAAGTTCCTTCTTGGGCTTTATATTTAATTTGTGAAAAAATATCAAAATGTAAATGGTTTCATGTTGTATA
>CAUYRT010073537.1:0-29223 GCA_963574885.1 Lepilemur ruficaudatus
CATGCCTGTAGTCCAAGCTACTTGGGAGGCTGAGGCAGTAGGATTGCTGGAGTCCAGGAGTTTGAGGTTGCTGTGAGCTAGGCTGACGCCACGGCACTCACTCTAGCCCGGGCAGCAGAGTAAGACTCTGTCTCAAAAAAAAAAAAAAGGTCTCTGAGCATAGACATTAGTGCAGAAGTAGTGAATATAATCTAGAGTTGCATTAACTACAGCTGAGAAACCCAATCAAGGAAACTGATGGCTCTGCTATAATCTGAGCCAGTTAAAACAGACTACTGTGGGGGTCCAGCACTATGGCTCATGTCTGTAATCCTAGCACTTTGGAAGACCAAGGCAGGAGGATTGCTTGAGGCCAGGAGTTCAAGACCAGTCTGAGAAATACAGCAAGACCCCCCATCTCTACAAAAAATAGAAACAGACTACAGTGGAAATGTTCATTTAAAATCATCAGGATGACAATAAAGAAAAGAACTCTTTGATAAGTAGTTACTTAGAAATGTAATGGACACCTAACCAACGTAGCAATCACAGATGTCTAAGTACAAGTTGCTCACTAATGGTTAAAGGCAGTATAAAAGAGACTCATGCAGTAGTGAGTGCTGGACTAGAGGACTAGCTCTGAAGGGAGCAGACCAGCCAAGCCCAGGCTATTTTCATCCGTTACTGTACCATGTATTATACCTTTTCAAGTAATGGTAACTATATTACATAGCTACAAAGGGAAACACAATGGTGGTGGTGGGGGGGCTGGGAAGGGAAGAAGAATCTTATTTTTACCTGGCCTACTCACCTAGCAATGCGATTATTGTCTGTCTTCCGGACTCTGCGGATGGCTGTGATATTGGCCCGCATGAGGTAGTGCTGAGCTAAATCTGCAAATCCAAGAGTAGGGGTGTCAAGCTGGGTTCTGAACTGATTTGATCCTCAAAATATTCTAATCATCATACATTTATTATGTCTACGCCAACATGAAGGGGAAAAAATATCACCCACTCCCACCTACTTCTCAAAGGTAGGCTGGAAAAATTAACGATGTCCTACCTGAGATGCCCTTTTCTGTGATGACCACATCGGGCTTCAGTTGGATAATGTCCTCACAGAGCTGTTGGATGTACTCTTCTTCCATTTGGAGGATTCGGGTGAAGTCTTCCTCCCGTGTAATCTCAATGTCAGTCTGTGTGGCAAAGAAAAGTCATTCTGATTAAAAAATTCTTGGACTGGCTAAGCTCTTCAGTTTCATACTATATTTCGTCTACTCAATCCTCCCATGTATCCCCAAGAGTCAGAATTATGTTAAAGCCGTGACCTCACACATCTCTATAAGCCAGTTTAGCTCTAGTTATCATCTAGTTTAACTTCTTCATTATTAAACAACTGGAACTCAAAGTCACATGGCAATCAGTGGTGAGTTAGGCCTTCTGAGGTCTCTGACTACCTAGTTCAGCATTATCTCTGTCCCACCAGTGTGCATGGAAATTCTGAGTTTATAACCTAACTTCTCTGAGCTTCAGATCCCTCATCTGTAAAATGGAGTCAGTTATTTTAAAGGATTGTTCTACGAGTCAAACAACAGTAAACAGCATAGAGTAGGCACGCAATAAACATACCTTTAACGTCCCAAGATTCTTGCATCCACCTTAAGGAAGAGGGCCAGGAACCTTACCTGGCTTTCTCCTTTCTTGTATTCCAGAGAAGAATCCAGCAGCACAATGCGAGGGTTCTTGATATAGCGTCGCATTCGTGGATGGGTCACATCCTTGTTGATCATGACTCCACGTAAGACACATGAGTCTTCAATGATACCCCCAGGTATCTGAGCAAAAGTTATTTCACAACTAAGAGACAACTTCTCAACTCCCTTCCCATACGTTCATCTTTCCCAAATGACGAATATTTCAAGTTTCTAAAGTAGCTTTCTTCCAGGAAGCTCAAAAACAAAATATGGTTGCAACTGCGTTTTTTTCTCTCTAGGAAGCACACCAATCCTGGATCATGACATCCAATTTGAAGGTCAGATAAGACCCACAGAAATTTAGTGACTTGATAAAAGATTTAAAAGGCTTAGGTCTCTCCTACTTCCTTAAAGATATTCCCAGAATTTTAGACTTGGGGCTCCACCTACTGGCCATAAACTTTAACTTTTTTTTTTCCCTTGAGACAGGGTTTTGTTAGGACTAGAGTGCAGTGGCCATCAGCTAGGACTAGAGTGCAGTGGCCATCATCATAGCTCACCGTAACCCTCAACTCCTGGGCTCACGTGATCCTCCTACTTCAGCCTCCAGAGTAGCTGAGACTACAGGTGAGGGCCACTATGTTAATTTTTTTAGTTACTTTTACTTTTTGATCTTAAAAAATTTAGTAGAGGGTGGGTGTGGTGACTCACGCCTGTAACCCAGGTACTTTGGGAAGCCATGGCTGGAGAATCACTTGAGGCCAAGAGTTCAATACCAGCCTGGAAAACATAGTTGAGACTCCTCTCTCTTAAAAAAGAAAAAAAAATGTGCCGAGATGGGTGAAAGCTTTCCAATAAGCCTTTCTCTTGCCCTTGTAAACCTTGTGTAGGGACGGTAGTGAAGGTATCAAAATTATTTTAGGAATTCCTCCTTGGTAGCCTCTTTAGGTGTTTATTTTCCAGGCATCAATATAGCTCTTCCTATTTCTAAAAGATATCTTGGCTCTGATTTAAAACTACTTCCTCCACAAGTGAAATGACTCATGCTAGAAAATAATTTGTTTGCAAAATACACACTGAAACGGTTTACCTTTTCTACCCTTGCATATTTTTTGATGTCAATCTCCTTCCGACCATTCTCCTCAAACTGTACAGTCTTGACAGCATCCAGGGCAATGTTGCAAGCCAAAGAGGACCACCGACTGATTGCTTTGGTAGTAATGGAGCTGTTGATGATGTTTAGCATCATATCACGGTTATTGACGTCAACAGGGGTACTAGAGAAGACAAAACGAGATAATATGCTCAGCAGGCATATTGGATGAAGAAGTGCCTCATCTATATCTTGGTGTCTATAATGGGCCAAGAGGAAGAACATGGGGATCTGTTCTTTCGTAGGAAACTAAAAGGGACACCAAGAAATAATCTTTGTCCATTTCTCCATCTTTCAGCAAGATTACAACTAAACCATCCCTGAAAGGTGCCTTAATTCTCTGAGTGATCTGTTCCCACGTCTGACAACTCTCCACACTTACATACAAAGCTCACAGTAAAATAATTTGTACCGTATCTTCTGCTTCAACCAAAAACAAACTCTTCAACTTTTACAACTCGGGTCAAGACACATTTTTTTCTATAACACCTTGTCCCATAACTAGACAATTGTAAGAGTTTCTCTCCATATCAAATCACACTCTCACTATCCATTCTGAAAACCACAAAAAACAATTCTATTCTATCTAGCACTGTAACTCACGGTGTGCCACATAGTATCTACTGTTTTTATGTGTTACTTTAGTCTCCCCTCACAAGATATTTTCACATAGCTAAAATCCCTCTTATAACAGTCTAAGGTAATAATAAACAATTATTAAACAGTTGTTGAATTATGGGCTTTAGGGAAGAGGCAATTACTCCAAAAGCATTCCCTAAGATAAAGTGTCCCAGGCAAGCAGTTATTTGACAAAATAAGAACAATTTCTAATGATTCAGCACCACATACTCAAATAAAACTTTTGGGTGTCTGTATATTCTTGTAGAGCTTATTTCATAAAAATAATTAAGTCAAACACTTCATTCCCTAAATGTGCCAGAGATATTACTGTATGCTGTTTCTTAACAGCAGGCAGTACAATACAAAGTTCACCAAATCACTAATTACTCATACACCCAATCACCCAACCATTATAAAAGAGTAGAACATCATAGACTTGTACTTTTTGAACAAAAATTTTTTTATGTAAAACACTTATAACCCTGTGTTATGTTACAACTTAACTAAAATTCCCTAAAGTCATGAGTCACATATTTTTATACCCTCTTCACTGCCCTATTAGCACTTAGCAAATACAGACTAACAGCAAGTTCTTTGATTACCAGATTCAAACAGCCACTTTCAGTCCTAGTCCTTTTGATTTCAGTGGAAGACTACTGGCTAACATCCTCATAGCACTTTATCAGAGTACTGAACTGGCTAAAAGCATACAAGACGATAGGATATTTTAATACTAAGTCCTGAATAGTTATAGTTATTTAATTCCTTAACTTATTCCCCCTACCAGAATCTGAAATCTTGGAAGGTAGACTTATTTACATTTCCCACAGCAGCACCTAACATGGAAATGTGTCGATAGCATATAACCTTCACCTCCCCCACCAAATATATATTTTGAGACAGGGTCTCACTCTGTTGCCCAGGCTACAGTGCAGTAGTATTATCATAGCTCAAACTCCTGGGCTTAAACAATGCCCCAGCCTTGTGAGTAGTTGTGACTATATGCACTTATACACTACACACAGTTAATTTTTAAAATTTTTTGTAGAGATGGGATCTCGCTTGAACTCCTGGCTTCAGCCACCAAAGTTCAAGAATTACAGGCGTGAGCCACCACGCCCAGCCCAAAACACGAGAGTTGATTCTAGTAGTTGCTTTCATATGTCTATTTCATATCCTTTGCCATTTTCTAAACTTTTATTTCCATGTCCTCCTCTTCACATTTCTCTTCTGTTTCTTCTCACAAAATGACACCAGGGTATACGTCACTGTGTGTGTGTATGCACATGCACACGTGTGAGAGAGAGATGTGCCTGGCCTATTTACTACCTAAGAACAGATCAGTCAGTTTTCTAGGCCTCTCATATTTGATACTACCCATTTCCGGCCCCACTCAATACCTGATTTTCTTTAGGGTGCTGATCATATCATCCAATGCCTTGCGGTAAGCACTGATCACCACTGTTGGGTGCATCTGCTGCTCTAGGAAGTGTTCAGCTACAGATAACATTTCCCCTGCTGAAAAGACATATAAGCACCATAGTAACGTTTTTAAAAGCACCTAGATATCAAAGCAATGTCATTATACTTCCAAAAAAATATCCTTTTTTCGCCAGGCACGGTGGCTCACGCCTGTAATCCTAGCACTCCGGAAAGCCCGAGGCGGGTGGATCACTCAAGGTCAGGAGTTCAAAACCAGCCTGAGCAAGAGTGAGACCCCGTCTCTACTAAAAAATAGAAAGAAATTAATTAGCCAACTAAAAATATATAGGAAACATTAGCTGGGCATGGTGGCGCATGCCTGCAGTCCCAGCTACTCGGGAGGTTGAGGCAGAAGGATTGCTTGAGCTCAGGAGTTTGAGGTTGCTGTGAGCTAGGCTGATGCCACGGCACTCTAGCCCGGGCAACAGAGTAAGACTCTATCTCAAAAAACAACAACAAAAAAAACACCCTTTTTTCCTAAAATAGATTCTCCCAAAAGATATACCATTTGGTTAACACTATTCCAAGTTTTACATTTTTTTTTTTTAAGACATTCAAGTCTCACTCTGTTGCCCGGGCTAGAGTGCCATGGCATCAGCCTAGCTCACAGCAACCTCAAACTCCTGAGCTTAAGTGATCTTTCTACCTCAGCCTCCTGAGTAGCTGGGACTACAGGCATGCGCCACCATGCCCAGCTAATTTTTACACATATATATGTTCAGTTGTCCAACTAATTTCTTTCTGTTTTTAGTAGAGATGGGGTCTGGGTCTTGCTCAGGCTGGTCTCGAATTCCTGAGCTCAAATGATCCACCCTCCTCGGCCTCTCAGAGTGTTAGGATTACAGGCATGACCCACCACACCCGGCCACAAGTTTTACATTTTGTACAAAACACATAGAAGTTTATATCTGGAAGAATATCCACAAAAATGTACAAAATTACCCTCTGGAAGAAAGATTACTGGTCCCCTCTTTCTCTTCATTAGATGATGCATAACTGTATTTTAAAAGAGCCTGGGGCTGGGTGCAGTAGCTCACGCCTGTAACCCTAGCACTTTGGGAGGCTGAGGCGGGCAGATTGCTCAAGGTCGGGAGTTCGAAACCAGTCTGAGCAAGAGCGAGACCCTGTCTCTACTAAAAATAGAAACAAATTAATTGGCCAACTAAAAATACATAGAAAAATTTAGCTGGGCATGGTGGCGCATGCCTGTAGTCCCAGCTACTTGGGAGGCTGAGGCAGAAGGGTTGCTTGAACCCAGGAGTTTGAGGTTGCTATGAGCTAGGCTGACGCCATGGCACTCTAGCCCAGGCAACAGAGTGAGACTCTGTCTCCAAAAAAAAAAAAAAAAAAAAAAAAGATGCCTGGTAAGACAACTTAGAAAAGGACATAACCTGTTAAGAAATAGCAAGAACTGTAATTGTCTGATGATTTCTTTAGGGTTGGCCAAGTTTTGTTGCTTTTTCTTTCTTAAAGCCATCTACTTACAAGATACTTACACTCATGGTAATTTAACCTACCTAGTATCTTTAGGTGATTCAAATAAAATTGTATCAACTAGAAAATTTTGCCTGGTATCTAAAGCTCACGTTCTACCAAAATAAGTGAGAAAGTATATAAAATCTTTCCTCTGTTCATCCTCCAACTTTTTCTTTAAATTCCAGAACTAGCCATATGTAATTTTTAATCCTTAAGAGAACTGGATCTAAAGATATGATTAGTTGGTTGTGACTCTCAATCAAATTTCCATCCAACTCACCGTTCTCAAAATGAAGGACAAAAGCATTCTAAAAATCACTTAAGGCAGGGCACAGTGGCTCAAGCCTGTAATCCTAGCACTCTCGGAGGCTGAGGTGGGAGGAATGGTTCACGTCAGGAGTTTGAGACCAGCCTGAGCAAGAGACCCTGTGTCAACTAAAAATAGAAAAAATTAGCCAGGCATAGTGGTGGGCACCTATAGTCTCAGCCACTCAGGAGGCTGAGGCAGGAGGCTTGCTTGAGCTCAGGAGTTTGAGGTTGCTGTGAGCTAGGCTGACACCACAGTACTCTAGCCCAAGCTTGAGAGCGAGACTCATGCTTGTCTCCATAAAAAAAATAAGTAAAAAGTTTTTTGCTTTTTTTTCCCGAAGAGACAAGGTCTTGCTCTGTTGTCTAGGCTGGAGGGCAGTGCCATGATCATAGCTCACTGCAGCCTTGAATTCCTAGGCTAAAGTGATCCTCACACCTCAGCCTCCCAAGTAGCTGGGACTATAGGTGCATGCCATCATGCCTAATTTTTTGTAGAGACCAGGTCTTGTTATGTTGTCTAGGTTGGTCTCAAGCGACCCTTCTATCTCAGCCTCTGAAAGTGTTGGGAACACAGGCGTGAGCCACTGAGCCCAGTCACTTTAAGATTTTTAAAAACAGATTAGTCTTTAAACTTATATAGCCAAGGCTCATTATTCTTAAAATTTCATTTACTTGTGAATTCACTCACTTGCTAAAATTTATTTTAACCCTAAATTCAATATTCATGGCAATTTCATGGTCATTCACGGACATGTACAGAATGGTGAAAAATTTGAGTCACCAAAGACATTCGTAGGTGAGGTCAAATATGGCCTTGTTTCAGCTCTCACACTGTAAGCAAGGGTCCTTTATGTAGCATATTTAAGGCTATGTTTTTCACATTTTTGTGCATTTTGTTGATTTCAGTATTTAAGATGGCTCCCAAGTATACTGCTTACGTGCTGTGCTTAAGTGATGATCCTAAGTGCAAAAAGGCTGTGATATGCCCCACAGAGAACATACACATTAAGTGAGCTTCGTTCAGGCATGAGTTACATTGCTATTGGCTATGTGTTCAATGTTAATGAAACAACTATATATGTTAAATAGAAGTCTTTAAAACAGAAAAATATACACAACAAAGTATGTATTTATTGGTTGATGAAAATTTGTGACCAGAGACTTACAGGAACCTAACCCCATATTTACCCTAGAAGCAATGGTTTAGTATTTGCCAATTCAGTGTTTGTGGTGATGCTACAGAATATAACTTACAATGAATAAAAATAATCAACTGTATTTATTGAACCAGAGTTGCACAGTCATCCTACACATATGATCCTATACATATACCAGCCCATTCTATTTACATAAATGTTTTATGCCCAATTAGAGAGAATATATAGAAAATTATTAATAAGCTATTTAAATATTTATAATTACTAGATTGGTAATAGAATTTCTTTCTTAAAATGTGATGCAAACATTCTATAGTTTCCTTATCAACTTTCCATTCTCCTCTTACCAAGAATAATTACTGATGTGGTCCCGTCTCCAACCTCTTCATCTTGGGTCCGGCTAATTTCAATCATGGACTTCGCTGCTGGATGCTGGACTTGAATCTTAAAAAATAAATAAATAAACAAACACTACTCAAAGACCTCTTAACTCATTTTGCTTGGCTTTAACTCTTGAGCTTCATGCTTCCACACATTATTTCCTTTCCATTTATTGTTTTATTGTACTTTGAAAAATTAAAAATGGCACCCACAATATCTTAAGTAAACCACCTTACCCTGTCCTTTTCTTTTGGGAAAAAAAAGGATTGCACAAATTTAACTATTAAAACTTCTTGAAGACAGAACAGTATCATTTAGCTTATTTATTCAAAGCACCATTGTGGTTGAAATGTGTTCTTCAAAAAGATTTTATGAGGCCGGGCACGGTGGCTCACGCCTGTAATCCTAGCACTGTGGGAGGCCAAGGCGGGCCGATTGCTCAAGGTCAGGAGTTCAAAACCAGCCTGAGTAAGAGCGAGACCCCATCTCTACTAAAAATAGAAACAAATTAATTGGCCAACTAAGAATATATAGAAAAAAATTATCCGGGCACGGTGGCACATGCCTGTAGTCCCAGCTACTCGGGAGGCTGAGGCAGAAGGATCGCTTGAGCCCAGGAGTCTGAGGTTGCTGGAGCTAGGCTGATGCCATGGCACTCACTCACTATAGCCTGGGCAACAGAGCAAGATTCTGTCTCACAAAAAATAAAAAAAAAACAAAGAAATGTTTGCCTCTTTTTTATTGTTTTATGTTATGTCATAAATATTTGTCCGTTCTATTTTTATTTTTTACATTTTGTCATAAAATTTGTCCATTAAATTTTTGCTTTTTTTAAATAAAGTACATATTTTTACAAGCCTTTGAGTGAATAAAAACGTGGGCACTTCCACAAACAAGAATTCAAGAACATTATCTTGAATAGAAACACTAGGGAAAAAATTGAAAAGGAACTGAAGACAATGTTGTGCTCCTGATAGTCTCAGCTTTCCTAGGACCAATTCAATGAAGCATCCATACGGCTGATCACTCAAGAATGACAAATATGAAGGAAAACTGAAAACAGAAATTGCTTTCAAAAATGGCACATGGAATTTAGAGTAAGTAGGCAAGAGACTAATGCTTTTCATTACAAGCATATCCACACTAATATTTAAGAAGTCAAGTTTTATAAATGAAAAAAGAAGGAAGACTTTATCACTATTATCAAATGCTGTAAAGAGCTCAAATAAAAATAGCCTATGGATTTGATAAATATGATGCAGAATAGCAAGGCCTAATCCCTGCTTGCCAAGGGTTGAAGAGTGAGGGATGGAAGCTATGGATTTAGAGCCCTCAGATCATTACATCTGTGCATGGCAGATATGACTTCCAGTCTTTCATCTTCATCCTGTCTTCCTACCTCTGGAATTTCTTCAGTTTGTGAATATCCATACCATCCTTCAACATTTAGAACTGAGATGATATGATATATAGTCTGTCCAGCAAAGAGTGGGAACGAATATAACGTACCTTATTCTTCTGAACTTGTATTGAATAAAAAGCCTATTGAAGCAACCTAGATTTGCCCTAAAATGTTGAAGACATATACCTTATGGCATACTCATTCTGATCATATGCATACACACACACACACACACACACAAACACCTATATTTAAATCACATGATTATTACTTGCTTATTCTATAAAGCAACAAATGTAAATATGTACAAAGTTAATAAACTCCCAATCATTTTTTTTCTCACTCCCCTTTATGAACTGCTATTAAACTCCCCAAACTGGGATCAGTGGGTCAAAGGGTTTTTATACTTTTAATTTTAGTAGATTATTCCAGATTAATTTATAAAGGAGAGACAGCAATTTACACTTTCGCCAGTACAAGAATGCCCAGAACCTTATATCCTTTACATATTTTTTTCAGTTGGAGGGTTAAAAAATAGCACATTGCTTTTTAAATTTCTATTTATCTGATTGCCAGTGAGAATGGCTAGGGTGTTATATGTTTACAGTCCATTTGTATTTTCTCTCCTATAAATTTTTTAAATATTTTGCCCATTTTTCTATTTATTTGTCTTTTTTCTCAGCTTGCAGGAGATCTGTGGAATATAAAATCAACATCTGTCATCTGCATTGCAAGTATTTTCCCTGTCATTTGTCTTTGACTTTTAAATAATTTTTTATGAAGTTCATACACATTTTTGTTCATTTTTAAAATATAGATTTTCCCTCATTTTTAACAGGCATCTAAATGAATATTAACTTGGGCACATCCACAAGGATTCAAAGGCATCATCTCCAAAGGCACCCAAGATATTCATGGATCCAACTCACAGCAGCAAGTTCACAGGAACAGTCAGGAGTTTACATCCTCATCTTGCACAACAATGGAATCAACCAAGTGTTCTGGTCACTGATTTCTGTGATTTGCAGAGGCCCAAGGAGTCTCATGGGGCCTTTAGAGAACTCATTCAAGAGTGTTGGACAACTTGCAGCGAAAGTTTACAGTCACCCAACTCAGGCATTCCACAAACTGTATCTTCTTTTTGCACCAAAAACAAACATGATAAACAGAATGCACATGTCCTTGTCTTTAAATGTCACCTTACAAATTGTGAATTATTTTATGGTATGCTGTAGGAAAACAATCTCTGAATAATGGCATACTTTTGTATTACATCTGTAAGTTGCTTTCACAAAAGACTCATTTAATCAATCTTCCAGAAATAGCAACGTTTCCATCATCTCCAATTCTCAGATTTGGAAACAGATTGACAGAGGTGAGAAGTGACACACCCCAAATAAATAAGTGGTCAGGGTGGACTAGGACCCAGCCACAGGCTGCCTTCCAGACACTAAAATTATATGAATTAAAGGAAAATGAATAATTAAGCACCTCTAGTAAGCTCTACGTATTTTGAAAATGTACAAATCTAAAAGCTGTGTGGGGTTGGGGTTGGGGCATTTCTTCCATCTTGTTTCTTCTTTCTCTATAGATGTCTTACTTAAAGCTCACTCCATCACGGCTTTTCTCAGTGTTTGATTGCAGATGCCAAAGGTATCAGCAGATCTGGTTAACAGATAGTAATACTTTGGCTTTGAGTGAGATTAGCTTCCAGAATAAACACAGTGACTTTTCCTCCTTCCGTCTGCTGTTTTACCTCACGCTATTGCTCCCCTTGTCTGAAATACGTTTACTGAAGACAGAGCCCTAGTCTCTCAGAATGATAAAAAGTTACTTAGAGAAAGAAGAAAAATACAGTAAAATACTGTAGTTCATTGTTGAGCTGTTGGTTCAAGTTCGCTTCAACTGAGACCTCAAAAAGGATGAAGCGTGAAGTTGAGCAAAGCGCACTCTTTGGGTATGTGCAGATGAGGGACATGTGGGACATACGGGACCCTGGCTCTGCCATTGACTGGTAGCACATACACCTTGAACCCTGGTGAAATCTCTGCCCTTTATTGATGTGTTGCTATGTTCCAGATTCTATGCTTTATGTGGATCATCTTGATTAAATATTCACGTAACCCTAAGGGGCTTCATAGGCCCATTTACAGAGCCATTGTGAGGACAAAGAACAGCAAAGCACAAAGGGATGTCATGGGGCGGTCTGCACTGTGTTAGGCCTTTGCACGTAGTTGAACTTTGATAAATATTGTAGTGGTATGAACTCTGGGGCAGAACAGAAGAGGTACTAATTGGTGAGTTCATTCGAGCAAAATTCAAAGAAAATTGGAACCTACCACGGAAGTGTGATCTTTGCCTAATCATAGTTATAACTTCGTAGTTGTAGCTGAAAATAATTTTTTAAACAAAAAAAAAATATATATGAATTTGAGGTAAGAAACTCATTATACAAGACACAATCATTTTGGAAAGAAAAGTATTATTTAACACATTTCTCCATGTGATATGGCTCCAGATTGTGAGATGACTTTTCTGTATTGGAGTTCACTCAAATCCCGTCTTGGTACAATGTGCTTACAGATCTAATTCTAAAAATATCTCTTTGTATTTTGGAACTTATAACTAGTCTACTAAGTTGAGGGAAGAGTTGCAAGTTTCTCATTCTCTTGCTGCTCCTAGGTGAATTGCTACAAAGCATATCATTTTTACCTCTGTCTCTGGTCTCTTTATCATGCCAAACACTTATTATGTCTATTATGCCAAACATGGAAAAGTTTTGAAAGGATCCAGGAAATTATTTGACTGCGGGATTTTTCAGGGATCCTACTCCTTGGAACATCCTTTCTCCACATCTGTTAAAAGATTAGATGGTTTTACTTCTGAACAGATATTCTGACACTCTTGAATATCTTTTTTGTTTTTTGGTGTTTTGTGGGGTGTTTTTGTTTTTGTTTTTGTTTTTGTTTTTGTTTTTGACTGACAATGGCTGACATGAGATCCTGAACCCACTGCCAGACTGAGGAAAACTCCACTAGAATCCAAGGGCTACCGTAACACAGCCTCGTGACCTGTTGTAACGCCAATCTACTAATATGTGGAGGTTTCAAGGAACTCTCTGAGTTTCTTTTTCTTGCAGGATCTTCTTTGTGTATTTCGCAATGATTTAAGTAGAAGTGCAAATCTAGGGCATGACATGGAGGTGCCATTTAAATAAAACAAAATTTTCCTGTCTCTCAGATGGCTTTATTTTGGAGAAAAAAGTATAAAACAAATTAAATCCAACACATTTGGACAAGTGTGTACCAACTCATGCAGTTACAGGAAGTGTTTATATTAGATTGACTGTCTTTAGTGGACTTATTTTGTATAGGAAGCATATTCCAGGATAATAGCAAATTTTTTTTTAATCTAGTACTGGCAGCAGTGAAGAGGCAGCCCTGTTCACCTGCCCACAACCTCCTTTCTATTAAAGGTTTAAGACAAGTTCTAAAAGAGAAGAGGACTACACCCCCGGAGTCTGAAAATTTTGGATGATATTCTATTCTCTTTAACACGTGTGGCTATTTAAATTTAAATTTAAACTAATGTGAATAAATAAAATTTAAAAATCAATTCTAGGCAAATCAGACTAGGCACATTTCAAGAATTTATCAATTACATGTGACCAGCAGTTAACATATTACACAATACAGATCTAGAAAATTCCCTTCATTATGGAAAGTTCTATTGGTGATGTTGGTTATAGATAAGCACTTTGTGAGCACCAAGTAGGTCTGATGGCCTGCCAGGTTTTGGGCTGTCTTGATTATCTACTTTTATCACACTGAAACAAAAACAGAAAGACCCAAATGCTTAAAATCAAAAATTTTACTCTTAAATTATTCCCTATTAATCAAAATTTCTATTAATTATCATTTGAAGTAGTCTTTCAACTAGGATAACCACATTGGACTATGGCACCAGAAAAGACATACATTTTCTGTGTAAAGCCATAGCTCTTGAGGCTTGTTTGTTACAGAAGTTAACCTACCCTGAGTAATAAAGAAATTAACATTACAACAAAAATTAAAGTATGTGGCATTGACTTAACAACTAAGTAGTAGGCAGCAAGAAAACCAACATTAGATAATAGAAACCCAAAGAACCTTTTTATTTGAGGAAAAAATTATTTTAACTCTTCCATTGATAACTTGGAAGGCAGAACAAGTGCCTCCTGGACTAGACCAGAAAACAGGTCAATGTTGTATATCCAATGTTACTGGCTGCACTTAACAAGGTGTTAGATGAGAAACTTCAGTTTGAGTCAAACTTGTCTGGTTTGAAAGAGGATAGAGTGCAACTAAAAAATTTTTGAATTTGAAGGTTGGTAAAAATTGAACTTTTAGACCCCAAAGAGAAACAAATATAGATAGATGATAGATAGATAGATAGATATAGATAAATAGACACACACACAAACACACACATATACTACATTTTCTTTATCCACTCATGAATTGAAGGGCACTTAGGTTGATTCCACGTCTTTGCAATTGTGAATTATGTTTCAATAAACATTCAAGTGCAGGTGTCTTTTTGATAAAATGACTTCTTTTCCTTTGGGTAGATACCTACTAGTGGGATTGTTAAATCAAATGGTAAGTCTATATTTACTGCTTTGAGGAATCTCTATACTATTTTCAATACAGGTTGTATTAATTTGCAGTCCCACCAACAATATATGAGTGTTCCTTTCTCTCTGCATCCATGCCAGTATCTATTGTTTATTGACTTTTTAATAATGGCCATTCTAACAGGGCTAAAGTGGTATCTCATTGTGACTCTAATTTCCATTTCCCTGATAATTAGTGATATGCAGCATTTCTTCATGTTTTTTGGCCAATTGTCTGTCTGTCTTCTGGGGTATGTTTCTAGTTATGCCTAGTTTGTTGAGGGTTTTTATCAAGAAAGGGTACCTAGTTGGGACGGAGCAGATCTGCAGGCCATGCAAGCAGGGCAGGACGTGCACAGGTCACGGCGCCCAGGGTGCCTATGCAGGATGGTACAGGTCCATGGCATGCAGACTGCCCAGATCCAAAGGCCACAGCTGTGCTGACTTTTGCCCTGCTCAGAGCCTGCCTGGGGCCTTTCAGACAGCAGCAGATGTGGTCCACCTGCCCCAGCAGTGGGCAATGGGTGCTGAGGGCTAAGGGCACATGCTTTGCTCAGGTCCTGCAGGAAGTGCAGTTGAGCAGAATCATCCAAGCCACAGCAGTGGGTGCCAGGCCCTTGGTATCCTGCTGTGCTCAGGGGTCCCAGGGGTGGGATGTACATCACCTGCCCATGACCTAGTGCCGGGCTCCTGTTTCCCTGCCCACCTGGCAGGAGCCAGGGGGAAGCTGCAGTCACAGATCTGACCCCTGGGCAGAAGTAGCTAGCAATCCATGGTTGGGATGTTAGAATAGCACCAGCCACGGTGCCCAGGGATCACAAGGTGGACGTCCCGTCTTTCCAGAGCAACGCAGCTGCACAACCTCCAGTCAGGTCCCTGCATGAGTCTGGAGCCCTGCTGCAGCGGAGGGGCCCTCCTGCCACTCTGGTTACAGTACCCTAAGGGGAAGCGTGGAGTCTGCACTTTTCTCCTGTTTCCCTTTCCCACATGTGGGTGCCTTCCCCAAGTACCTCGCATCCTGCTGAGCAGCTCATCCCACTTCCATCTTCCTCACTTCACTCCCCTCTGTCCATGGTTTCCCAGAGCTCTTGCTCAGATGACCAGTCCTAAGATGGGGATCTGTTCACCATTTTCCATCCTCTCTGTGAGAACGGCATTGTGCAGCCCGCCGTCTGGCCTCCAACCTCTCCATTAAGTTTAAAAAGAGAGGTTTGTGGGCCAGAAAGCAAAGATATATAATATATAAGGTTGAAAAATATGTCTAAATCTATGCTTGGTTATTATTATAAGGAGACAATTGTAAGAAAAAAAGATGAGTTGCTTACCAAGTCTCTGGGGAAACTGTTCTGCCAAAGAAACCATGAGCCTAAACAATCAATCGACCAATCCATAAATCAACAATAAACAAATGCCTTTGACTATTAGAGTTGAAACAACTGCAGGCCCTCATAGTGCACTATCAGGAAGAGAGCTATGAAGCCCAAGCAGCCTTCAAGGAGAAAATGTTTCACGGCACCTCAGATTTGAGCATGGAGAAAAAACAATCAAATGAGAACAGGCAGATCGAAGTGTCATGGCTATCAGAGGACAAGCGGTTTTCCCAGGAAACAGAATCAGGATCTACTTAGGAAACTTCCTCTACCTCCTTCTTAGCGCCTGTCCAGTGGGATTTCAGAAATGCTATGGACCACTGATGAATGTGTTTCTCCCTTTTTCTTCTTCAGAAGTAACAGCTGTTACTTCCTGCCTTTGATCCATTATATTTTGGGTACGGGTAGGCAGATGACTTTTCTTTGCTTCATAGTTTGCCAAGACACAGGATGCTACAGCAAGAGAACTGCATACTGCCCAGAGATCCTGGGCTTTGAGTTGGATATAGCTGGTTGAGCTGGATGGGATTTATGTTGTCTCACTTTTAAGAGGTATGGGTGTGAAGAAAGACACAATGAATATAGTATTTGGTGACTGAGCTGGTGAACTGTGGCAGAGACTTTTAAAGCTGATCAATATCCATTTCCTCCTCTCCTTTCTGGCCATGTGTGGAGGCTGCGTGTAACAATTTCCTCTGCACCTACACGTGGCTATGACATGGATGAGTGCTGGCAGTGGCATATAAGCAGAAGTGGTGTGTGCTCCTTTTCAGGGAGGGCCTATGAAATTCCTCCCCTACGACATCTTTCACCTTGTCTCTTTTTCCATCAGTCAGCTGAATGGAGAAGGCTTTTACTCTCAGAATCTACAAAAGGGTGGACTCAAAGTGTTCTGAGTGCCCGTGACTTCTGCCCTTCACCAATGTGATATGAGGGAGATACAAACTGTTACTGTGCTCAAGTGTTGAGATGTGGAGATTGTTTTTACAGTGGTTAGCCTACGGTGACTAACGTGATGAGAATCGCTGCTTCCCGTCCACTGAGAAAAGGATTCCTCTGCTGTGCAGAGTTGACATGGCTCATTTAGGAGAAATATGGACAGAGGATAGAGGGTGTTTTCCCCCATAGCTTATAGGACCAAATTGCAGGAAACGGGCAAGGGGATGGAAATGCTCTTGCCCCTTTATTAATTCACTCAGGGTAGAAATTGTGGATCCACGACAAACACTTTTCCTTTTTGGCAGTCTTCCTTGGAATGCATCTACGTACATTTTTAAAATTTTTTTTGGAAACAAAGAAAAACTTTTTTCTAATTTTATAGGAACATTAAAATCAAGCTAGCTTTATTTCTAAGTCGGATGGCAGTAAGCAGGGACTTGCAACAGTATTACAAGTTCACCAACCCTTCTCAAAATGCAACCTCTCAATTGTGTATAGTACATACAGACCTTGAGTTTCTTTTATTGAGAACATCGCCATGGTCCACTAACCCGTGATGGTGTCGGGGGTCTCAGGCCCCAAGAGACCCTCAGATATGATCACCTATGAACATCCCATGGAAGTGCTCTGTAGGAAACTAGAGAAATTGTTCAAATAATTAGAAGACCACAGTATCTACCTCTCTTCTTTTCCTCATTCCACCACTGATATGACTAGACTCATAAGGTGCAGGCAAACTCCTGGTCAGGTAAAATGTTGGTGAAAAGTAGGTGATTTGGAAGTTGCCAGTTGTTTTCCTGGAAAGACATAGCTTTTCACCTTGAAAACAATTTCTTTTTTTCATGATTCATAAAAATTAGGTAAAAGAAGACAAGAAGAATGTGACAGTCGGTCATTACAGGTTATACTGCTGCCACTGCTGCAGCTGACAGTACTGTGGGGGCAATGTGTGGCTGAGATTGTTCACAGAAGCTAGCAATATCGGACATCAAGCGTGGAGTGCCTTTGGCTCTCGGTGACATTGAGGAAGAGGTTTTTCTTCTCCTCAAAGACAGGCAGTAGCTATGGAGGGGGGGAGGGGTTCTGGGCATCGTAATAACAGGCACAGATGCAGTGGACAATGCAGAAACAGTTTTATACAGTGACACTTGGGCCAAAACAGAAGCCATGGCTGTGGAAAAATTGGGACATGGTGTATTTCATCAGCTTTCTTACAGTGTGGCCATTACAGGCAAGAGTCACACCTCTGGATGAGGTCCATACGTTTCTTGGAAAATTTAGGGAAGAAAGAATTCCCAAGAGATAAGCATTTAACTCCTCACTAATTTGGTACATGAGACCATGGACAGGTTCTAACTCAAAAAAATTAGAAATATCATATTGAAACCCCACATGAGTGAAGTTGGTCATACCTGGTATGCAGAAGTAACTGGTATAACATGAATTAGAAGGCATTATATCAATGGGTTTTCATGTATATGATCCTTATCTTCTTTGTTAATGAGACACCTGGGGCTCAGAAGTGTTAGTCACCTTGAACAAATGTCATATGCACTAGGTGGCTGAGTATAAACCTAGTTTTCTGACTCTGGAGGCCTGTGACAGTCCTCTGCCCATAAATACACTACCTTTCCATGAGCCTCTGCCCTGTGTATCAGCTCAGAATGTCAGTAGTCTCTTAATGTCATGTCACCTGGTAAAACCATCATTTTATCTTGGGATAATTCTGTGCTGTGTTCACATGTTTCAAAGCAGCTGCTCTGTTTTGCAGTTGAGTATTCCCTTGTTCCCTGGAATTCCAAAGACCCAGAGCAGTGCAGTAGCCACAGCTCACATTAGACAAAGGATAATAATGTCACACTATTTCAAGATTAAATTTTTCATATGATGGCATGACTCAATGTATTAGATGTTCTTCAAAAACCTATTTCATTTCTTATATTTCTGGAAATATGATGAATTAGACACCATGACTGTTCCTCATGCAAAAACAACTCAAACTGATGAAAATAATGTTTAAGACAAAGTTTTCAAAGGAATCACGAAGCTGGCAGGAAAGTAAAGAATCTACAGTTGCTAAAAATAGTGTGAAAAAAAGAAATCTTAGGAAGTAAGCAAGCACTAAAATTTGCTTTTGCATGAAAGCATAGATGCCAAACCATGGTGATTTCAGCCTTTGTTTTGAGGCAGAAAGTGCCAAGGACAGGAGATAAAGCTTAAATCTCTCCCAAGGCACAGCGACAAACAGGAGATCTCAACGTACACATGGAATATCAGATAAGTATGCTCTCTCTTAGGATGAAAAAAATATATATACCTCACAGAAGAGGGAAGCAAGGAAACTTTCCTATCCTAATATTGGTGCAGGGCAGAGAAAAGTCCTGAGAATCTGAGTTCTCTCAGATGAATCTTGAGTTCCTCTTGATACTGTCAAGGCTTGGTGGTAAGCTTTGTTGGGGAATCTGGAGTACTCTATTCTAGGACTAGTTTAGCACTACTCCTAAGGTCCCAGGTGTTCAGTGATATCTTTCTACTCTGTCTGGTCAGAACTCTGACTCTCAACCGTGTGTGGGCTCTGGGAATTGTTCTGCTTACATGAATGGCTTAATCTTGAGAAACAAACTCATGAAGAGACTTACACAGATTTCTGAAGCTCTTTCTCCATGTAGCTCCCCTTCCTCTAGTATTCTATCCTAAAAATTACAGCTGCTTCCACATTCTTGAACCCCAGGCTCTGCCTTCTCAATTCAGCAAGATGGCTGTGATCTGCTTGGGGCCCCCGTGTCTGCATGATGTTCCCATGTTTCTGAAAGTGCCTCCAGGCAGAAAACCAGAGCTTCACAAGGCTTCTCTTCTGTGATCCCTTCTCTTGGGATCATAGTCCTGGGCTGCTTATTGTTCAGGTCTAAGAACAACTGTTTTAAAAATGTTATAATGGTTGTTAGGTGTCTATAGAGGCAGAAGTTATTGAACCATATACTTTAAATGAGTGTATTTTACTGTATGTAAATTATACTTCAATAAAGTTGATTTTTTAAACACTCTGTAAAGATGAAAAGATAATACTCTGATACCTGTCAATCTAGGTGCTGATAATTACCATAAAAGTATAGTAATTAAGACATCTAAGTATATAGGCCAATGGAACAGAGAAAAAGAACCTAGAAACACACTTACACGTATACTGAAATTTCAGTTGTGACAGATCTGGCAATTAAAGTCAGTGAGGAAAAAATGTAAAAATGAATAGCATTGGAACAATTGCTTATTCACATTGCTTTTTTTACTTTACATCATACAGGGAGACAGGTCACTCCCTTCTCCTCTCTCTCTCCCCCCACCCACTCTTCTTCTCCCCCACCCATTGGTTGAGCTCCCTGCTCCACCACCTGTAGACTCCCCATCCACTCCAGCTAGCACCCCTAACCTCATGGGGACTATAAGCAATCAATGTCTTCATGCACTTTGATTTCACTTCCTCACTGTGTCTTACCCAACTCACACACCTCCATCTAACTTTCTCCTGGTTAGGGCTCTCCTAGAAAGTGACCATCTTGGCTTATAGCCACTCAAGAGAGACCTCAAGACAAAATTAGAAAGAAAACATAATCATAAAACTCACAACCAAGGCTTATAAACAGCAGAAAGTTATTTCTCACAGTTCTAGAGGCCGGCAAGTCCCAGATTAAAGTGCCGGCAGATTCAGCAGTCTCTTCCTGGTTCATGGGTGGCTGTCTTCTTATCATAACCTCACAGGACAGAAGGAGCAAAAAAGGTTTCTCAGGCCTTTTTTATAAGGGCGCAAATCCCATTCGTGTGGGCTTCACCCTCATGACCTAATCGCCTCCCCAAATCCCTACATCCTAACACCATCAAGGTGCAGACTAGGATGTAACATGTGAAAGGCAGGGGGTGGGGAGGCACAGCATTCAGTCCATAGTATTCATTATTTAACAGAAGCAATAAAAATTAGTGAAAAAAAGATTGGAAATTATAATGATTTTAGGTTCAGAGAGAGAGATTGCAAGCCAGATGGAGCAGTATAGTTGTGAAAAGAAGAATTGTTGAGAAAAAATTGGTCGTGGTTGTGCAACTTTGTGCAAGTCACTTAGCCAATTCTTCATCAGTTAAGCAGAATCGTACAGCTAACAAACAGCTTTTGCAGTGAGGATCAAATGAAGTGATTGATGACCCTGACAGTGAGACTTAAACTCTAAGGTTCTCTATGTATTAATATATACACAGAGTAGTAGCATTATGTGTTCTTAATTTTTCTGTTACAAGTCTGGTTAAAAGACTAAAGGACAGAAACCTAATAGCATTTCTTAGACCTGCACAGCTAGCAGCACACTAAGATTTAGTTTCAGAAATAGGGAACAGCATAAAGTGCTTTTTGGAAATACAGCCAGGGTTCCTGTCATGGACCTACCTGGTCCCCACTGCACCAACCCTTTGCACCAATAGTGGCAAAGCTCCACATCACACAGCCACCAAGACTTCCTTCAGACACTGTTTCCCTCTTTCTTCTCTGATTTCTATACCACACAGAAGTAGCTGGTCTGCTTTGCAAACATACCGTATCAAGAAATAAACTACACCATTGAAAAACCCCATTTTAGGCAAATCTTTGTTTTCAGAAGACTGAGATTTACAATGATGCATCAACAATTGTTGGAAGTAAATTCTCAGAAAATGTGACACATTTAACAAAGCTGACGGTGGGAAAAGCTGTAAAGCTGTGTTCAAGAGTTTGGCTGCTATTTACATTTTTTTTTACATGACTAATTTTTAGGGGAAAAAATGCAATTGTGGCTATAAAATTTGCTTTTTCAGGATGCCCATTCTAGAACACTATCTCCTCATCTTTACAACTCTAGAGGTGAAAATTTATTTTTACTTTCTTTCTTAACTGCTTCTTAGAATCTAGCAATAGTTTCTGAGTGAAGCAGGATGTTTTGACCCTGCCAATTTCAAGCATGAGTTCATTTTGACCTGTTGCACTTTCAAGAATCAACAGTCAATATGCTAGATGGCTTTGGCTAATCTTACACGGTTCCAAATACACTCATTTATGACTTCCATGGAATCTTGGAACTTAGCAATTTGCTTGTTTTCCTCCCCAGGTCTAGTCAGTATATGAAAGATCAGAACCAAGACTAACAACTGAATCAAACAATTGTCAAAGTTGTGTGTTATCCATGCAGGCAGAATCCAAAGCAGGTATCCTGCAATCTGAAAGCAATTGGTGAGATCCAGAGACTATCCTGGGATAAGATTATATGCAGCACCACTTAAGGAGAAGAAAGGCCAGGATAAATAAAATGCCTAAGAGTTGAAAACATAATTTTAATGTAGGCAAAAAGTTTTGACAACATAGCAATCCTGGAATTGTTTTCTGTTTTTTTCACGAATTATCTGTGACATAAATACAAATGATCAGTCTTTTATCCAGTATATAACATTAGTAGCAGGAAAAATAAATCAAAGTAAAAATGACAGGAGAAAGAACTCTAAATGATAAAATTCAGTAGTCACTTAAACTGATAGAAGAATAAAATATGAACAGAACTTAGACTTGTAAAATGTTACCTAGAAGAATTGAACTTAATAGAAATAATACCCTCCACATAAAAATGCACACAGCAAAAGTTGTAACCTATAAGATCATCTAGAAACCAAAACTATCAATAAATAAAATTGATAGCTTATTGTAAATTGTACAGGGAACATAATGGATTCCAATGAAAATAAGAATGGAAAATACGGAAACAGCTTGAGTGACCGTATAGAACACTGATTAAGAATTTAAATGATGTAATGAATTTTGTTTTGGAATATGCCATCTAAAGGTAAATGTAATGATTTTGTTACAATGTTGTATAATTGTAATCAAAATTATTGTTTGTGAAATGTGTTAGGTACTCAACAACATATAGTGTAATTATCCCTAAGTCAAAGTGACAAGATCAGAGAGATGGTAGAAAGGCAATTTGTACTGATTTTTGAGATTTCCTTCAATCCATAGTCATCTCCTCCACCAAACAAACTTGGTCTTATTTTTTAATTTCCCCATTTGTACACAAAATTTCATGCTAAAAGTCTTATTGCCATTCTGAATTCCTCCCATTTCCTCACTCCCAATTCAATCCATGACTTTAAACAGATTATTCTGTATGCCAAACATAATTCCAATAAGTGTTCTCCTCTCTGTTTTTCTTTGGTATAATTGCTACTTTTTAATACAAATTTCATCATGCCATCATCTTACTCAAAAATGTTTAGCTTCAGCTTGTGATTTTAACAGATTAATTGGTACCAGACTAGCCCTCTCACCATAAATATATAAAACAGGTTTGAGGTGACTGTTTCCAAGCATTAGTTAGCAAGAAGTACAAGGATCCTTGTACTTTGTACTGATCCTTTAGGGAATAAAAATACATGAAGTGGGCCCTACCTTCACATGGCAATATGTTCAGGGACAATTTCCTAATTGTATCACAGGGAGGTAGAGAACAAGTGAACGTCAGGGTCTTGATGAGTTTAGGAATTAGAGATCAGAGTCTAAAGCTGCTGAAATAGTTGGAATGAAATTGCTAGGGTACCAGAGAGGGGGCAGCTTCTTAGAGGGGAGACTCCAAAAGTGTGCCTGAGTACTTCCTGCAGGTCTGTGACCAAAGCTTGGGGTACACATGTTCAAGCTGAGACTCCATAAGAACCAGTAGAGCAGGTGCTATAAGCTTGAGAATGGATAAAAGACACTGAATGATACACAGTGCTGAGGGCCATTGAGATTCTGGGCCAGCCACAGGGGAGAGATCTTGTCAACACCCTTGGCATTCAGAGGAAACATCAGAAAGTTCCTGACTTAGAAGTACAGACCATGGTCTAGATTAAAGAATACTCTAGATACAGGCTAACAAAGCCTAAAATCAAGCTTTGACAAGATCAAGGAGAGCCACTAGTAAGTTAATTGTCTGTCAGGGCAAAACACCACAGTTCTTAAAGGAAGATGACACAGCATGACTTCTGACAATATCACAAATGTTATGTCCAGCATAATATCAAAAATTACTAGACACAAACAGAAGCTGGGCCATAATTTTTTTAAATCTTTTTTTGAGTATCCATTATTGGCTAGTGACTAAAACAAAATTCTGACGGGTGTGTTAGGCCCACCATAATATAGCTCTCACTTACAAGATTACAGACACTCCTTCCACAAACACAATTTAGACTAGAGTCTCATGAAAGTTCACAATGTTTCCTGAATACCTGAACAAGCCACCCTCATGTGACTTTGCAATGTTATTCCCTAGAATTCTGTGGTTCCATCCTTTCTAAAGTATACTTCCCACTTTCTACCTTTAAAACTATCTCACATTCAAAGCGCAGATAAATAGTACATTGTCATTATTTCTTTGGCTGCTTTAAGCAGCTTTCTGTATCCCCTCACACCACTTACTTGCACCATTTAGACATAGTCCTGTTCCACACACTCACACATAAATAAATATATCAAGAAATGTTTGCTAAATTTTGAAATGTTGATTAAAGTTCAGAACATTATCACTTCAATTGTTGCAAAAATTAAACCATTTTTAAAATGAATTCAACTTGTAAGTGTGTAATTAGAGTTTACCTAAATTGCACATTCAAATATATGCCTATTATGAAAACTTAACAAAGCCAGCATGACTTAACATTTATAAAAGGTACTCAAAATATGAAATGCTTATTTCAAATATTCCATTTTTTAATCTCAGTTTTGAAGGCTTTCCTATACATACACACGCACACACACAACCACCAAGACCAACAAGCTTCACATTTTCTAGAAGTATCTCCAAAACTTCTGGACCACTTTTTGTATCGCTGGTGTCTGTCTCATGAGTTATTTACATCCCAGTAAGGCTGTCCACTTCTATTGCTCACGGGGATCTACCATCTAAGCCAAGTTTTCCAGGATTATTGTATTTTTGCTGTTTTTCTATTGTTGCTGTGGCAAATTAGCACATTCTTAGAGGCTTATAACAATCTAAATGTATTATTCTTCAATTCTGTAGGTCAGAAGTCCAGACAATGTTAGCTGGTTCTCTGTTCATGCCTCGCAAGGCTGAACTCAAGGTGTCCCCTGGCTGGGCTTTTGTCTGGGGACTAGGGGATAGAATCACTCCCAGGTTCCTTCAGATTGTTGGCAGAATTCAGTCAGGTGGTAAATTTGAGGCCCCCATCTCCTTGGAGGCTATCTGCCGGAAGCTGCTCTGAGCTCCCGTAGGCTTTTCTTACCTAGTTGCCTCCCTGTCTTTAAACCAACAGCAGCAAATGGAGCCTTTCTCATCTTTAGAATCTCTCTTATTTCTCCTTCTGCCTTATCTCTTCTGCTGAGAAATTTTCAGCTTTTAAGGATGTATATGATTAGATTGGGCCCATTCCAATAAGCCAGGGAAATGTGCCCATCTTAAGGTGTATAACATTTTTACATCTGTCAATGTTTTCCTTCCATGAAATGTAACATATTCACGGTTCCAGAGATTAAGCCATGGGCATCTCTTGGGGGGGTCATTCTACCTGCCACACATAATATTCACAACCTGTAGCCTTTATTGTTTTGTTGGAACAAAGATTCCTGAGAAAGTCACCCACCCCTCTGCAAAATAGCCATGGTAGCCTGGCTTTGCTAGAGCTGGTGGCTCATAATTGCACATTTTACTTGTGACACTGGAACATAAACAAGAGAAAAGGATATTTCTGTTGGAGGAAAGCATGAAAAAATCAACCTTCTGTTTGAAAGAAAATGAGTATTTCAATAAATATTTATGTATTACTGCCCTACTGCCAATCACACCATAATTTAGCATGATGAATACATTTATGCAGGTGTTTGGGGTGTATTTTTAGCATTGATGTTAATTCCTGCTTCTCAAAAAAAAGATACACTTAATGGTCCATTCTCAAGATTTGTAAGATTTGGATCACTGGAATGTAACAGAAGAAGAATGGAGTACATCATTTATCGATACAAATAACTGCACAAATAATTTTATTTTTCTTTTAACCAACACAATTCACTTAGGCATTTACTGAGCATCTATCCTGTGGGAGGCACTGACCCTTGCACGGGTCCAAGGATCTATATTCTTACATGGCACCTACATGTCTATATTCCTCATGTTTCAGAAGTAAACCATCTTGACCTTCTGGAGTTTTAATAACTGTTAAATGATTTGTCTTGTTAAAGTAAGAGCACTTTAAGTGCCTGCAGTACCAAAGCTAGATAATACACCATACAGTCAAGAAACTGAGGCTTCAAATAATTTACCTGTAATCACCTGGCTTAGAATTCAAGCTGGTTTCACTGACTCGAAAGGCAATACTTTTTTTACTAAATTATATTTGAAAATGCAGACTGGCCCATTTTGAAAGCTGACAAAATGTTAGGGAAAACTTTTGGAATATAATCTTGGACACCTTTATTTCTAAGCCTTGCAAATAATCATGGGGCAACAGGAGTGGGAAGATACAGTCACAACTCCACCTTAATTTCGCCAGTTCTTTCAAAATTAGGCTTTTTCAAAGTGAATGCTGCTAATTTGTGTCTTATTATCTATTTTTCCTGCTCTATCGTTTTTTTTTCCCCTTAGAACTGAAGTAGTGCAGAAAAATTGCCTGCTGTGTTTTAGTCTAAAGCAGCAAAACACAACTGTTTTTCAGCTAGCATATGTATATATAGTATTTAATTTTGTAGTGGTTGATAAGTAGCATTTATTTATTTTTAAGCAAGTACAAGTTCAGTAGTGTGTATACATATCTGGGGTGTATGATGTTTGAATGAATTATTTTATTCATTTACATGAGGGTAGGGTTTTCTCTTTGCCTTGGTCTCATAGACTGCCTGAACAGCGTTTGGGCAAATAGCCACTAGTCCCTATCTTCCCTCTGAGGAGGCCACACTTATTTGCAACCACATGAACAAAGATCTTTCCCACTCTCTTCTCCTCTCCCTTGTCCTGTAAATCGAATGGACCACAAAGCCTGGTGATAATGCCTCAGCATTGTCTTCTGGGCTCTTCCTTTCCAAGCCCATGGCCCGTTCTGGAATCAGAGGTCGATCAGGACTAGATCTGAAGAACTGAAAAGCCTGAGGCAGATTCCACAGCTGATATCTGCTCTGCATGTTAGATAACCTTCCCCCAATAATACTGTCATCGTCTCCTTTCCTCTCTAGAAATATTCTGGCCCTGCTTTGCCTCTCACACCAAATCCAAGTTTCTCAACTTGGCATTCCAGGCTAGGTTCATTGGGTTCTCCTCCTCTTCTTACTCAACGCCAGATCTCAACTCATGGTCACAGACCTGTGAAACTAACTGACTTGACCCTGAGAAAATCCTGAGCATCTCTAAGCTCAATTCCTTACTCTATAAAGTGAGGTTAAATATGATGATCTCACATTCTTGCTGAATCGTTAGGATTCCTCTTAGAAATCAGCAGCTAAGCTAAAGTACAGGTACAATTGACAGTCTGATCTTTAATAGCACATCTGAATATATTGCTTTGGATATTGTTACTAACTTTTTTGAAAGTGGAAAATTTTAAATACATATACAAGTAGAGAGAGTAGTGTGATGAATCTAACTGCACCTTTCCCATTTTTCTTTGATTATTTGAAAGAAAATTCCAGGCATAATGTCATGTCACCTCTACATAACTCGGTATGTATATCCAAGAGATAAGATTTTTTAAAAAACATAACCACAGTACTATCATCACACCTAAAAATAATTTCTTAATGCTGTCAATTATCCACCTGTGCCAAACTCTCCTCTTGGGGTATATTTAATGATACATTGAATGGAAACCTGATTGAACAATAATGTGCCAGCTGTACTGAAACCAGACCTATGCCACACCAGAAAATTCAGTTAATTCATCCACTGGAGTGTAAATAACAAAGCTTTACAGTCTATAGCCTTTCCAAGCCTCATTGCTAAAAAGCAAAGGTGCCAGACCTTCAAAGAAATTAGTGTGGTTCCAGGGCTAATCCATTAAAAGATGTCCACGGTTGCTTTTTTGTGTTTTTGTTTGTTTGTTTGTTTGTTTTTGTTGTTGTCATGGTTTGGTTTGGTTTGGCTTGGTATTGGTTTGTTGGTTTATTTTTAAGAAAGAAAATATTATCAGATTCAAACCAACAGAAACAAGTGATACTAACTGGAATGAGATAATTCCAAGAGGCCCAATTGGTGCTAAAATTCTGTGATTTTAAGGGAGATAGAGATAGTAAAAGAAAGTCCAAATTAGGGAAAAGAATGAATTAGAGAATGCTTTACAAAACAGGATTGTAAATTGGCTCGCCCAGAGACTGAATCAAGGCTGCAGAAGTCTTATTTGACTCAGTCACTTAATGCTTTCAATAATTTATGTAAGTAATACTTATTATATGTTTCTGTGTCAGGCAGTTATAAGTGCTAGAGATACAGCAACGAACAAAATAAGCACAAGGCCTACCCTCGTGGAGTTTGCATTCTTGTGTATGACTTGAATGCATAAAGTGGGTTATGTACTCCTTAGTGCTTTGCTTTCATTCTTTCTTTGTTTTTTAAATGATTAAGAAAGACTTTATGGAAGGCATGTCCTCCACAGCTGGGCCATGGGCCACAGGGCCACATATACCTTTCTTGTTTCTTCTTGTTTCTTACCCTGGCTTTCAGATATAGATATAGATATATACATAGCATTTGAATTTGTGGCACTCTTGTAAAGCAAAGCTATTTTGCCTTCAAATAGATTGAATGACTAATAATGCTATCCATTAGTGATCATGCATCATTTTCTCCTCTTCTTTTTTTTTAAAAAAAATCAGAATATTATGGGGGTACAAATGGTTTGGTTACATGGATTGCTTTTGTACAGCTTGAGTCAAAGTTATAAGTGTGCCCATCTCCCAGATAGTGTACATTATACCCTGAGGTATGATTTCGCCATCCCCTCCTCTCCTCTCTCACCTGCTTTATTTCCATTGAATTTTACTTCCATCTGTGCAAATGAGTTCTGATCATTTAGTTACAATTGAATAGCGGGTACATGTGGCGTTTGTTTATTCATTCTTGAGATACTTCACTTAGGAGGATGGTCTCCAGTTCCATCCAGATTGTTACAAAAGGTATTAATTCATTAATTCACTTTTTTATGGCTGAGTAGTACTACATAGTATTCACATACCAAATTTTATTTATTCACTCACAAGTTAATGGGTATTTGGGTTGATTCCACATCTTTGCAATTGTGAATTGTGCTACAATAAACATTCTAGTGCAGGTGTCTTTTTAATAAAATGACTTTTTTTCCTTTGGGTAAATACCCAGTAGTGGGATTACTGGATCAAATGGTAGATCTACTTTTAGTTCTTTAAGTTATCTCCATACTGTTTTCCACAGAGGTTGCACTAGTTTGCAGTCCCACTAACAGTCTGTAAGTTTTCCTATCTCTCTGCATCCATGCCAGCATCTGTTGTTTTGGGACTTTTTAATAAAAGCCATTCTTATTGGGGTTAGGTGCTTATATTAATTTCCATCCCTACCAACACAAGGGTTCCCCTTTCTCCACATCTTTA